>JAOWCC010000096.1:5000-46736 GCA_030867875.1 Actinernus sp. WN-2022 | reverse complement strand
CTGGACGAACAACGCGATACACATTGTGCGTCCTCCTCAGGAGTGCGTGGGTACCAACCAAGCGTTGAGCCGTGAATTGGTTAAACGATTCGGTTTGTAGTCGACATCGTTCTAACTACTCTCGCTAGTTCGTGTCTAGTAGTAGTAGTAGTCTAGCCACGTCAAGCACGAGCGAGTCATTCTAGTATTCTAGGCATTCTTAGTACTACATTCGTATTGTTGTACTACGATCGTATTATTCACTAACGCGCACTAGAAAAGACAAGAGAATTGGATACAAGTTGGTTGTTCGGGGACGAGCGCGAACGCAGGTCCCCCACTACCAGAAATTATACGCTCGAGTTACCCACATTTGGGGTAATCGCAGGGGTCAACCCAATCGAAGTGCAATGAAAGGGCCTCGCCCTGAGAGGACTGCCTTCATGATCACAGTTGCCTCCCGCGTCAGGTAAGTATGACTTGCCTAACGCACGGTAAAATAACCTCGCATCCGTGACGGTCGTATTCCAATGTGGGAGCGCGACGACGACCCGTCCGTGCCTCTCCCCCTTCCGTGCCACATACTTGTACCATCCTGTACGTTATCGTAAAGGAAAACGATTCGTTCGTCCAGTTAATAGAGATGTTGGGTTCTTCCCAAAGGGAAGGGGCCATACCTCGGAGGTAGCATACGTTTGCAACGAGACCGTGGCTGGGACGAGGCAAGCCTCTTTTCCACAGCCTAATTCCAAAAATCAGTTTAATATATGAGCTACTCAATGAGCAGCGTATCAGATATTAAGCTGATAAGAACAGATACTACACTTGATCTTAGCCAAAGGCCGAGAAGCGATGCCCTTCCTTCTCCAAAATTGGGGACGCCGTCGCCAAAAGGCGCACTGGCCATGTGGGAGCTAGAGCACCAAAACAACGACAAATCTGCGTGTGCACTATACTATGGCACGGTACGGCAATCGAGCAAGGCCGTGCGGCAAGCACTAGTGATGCATTGTCAGTCAGTGCTGCCTGACAACCACGTTTTGGACATGTTTTCCAACTTGCCCAACTCTCCCCCGAATGCCCCCGAAATGTCTCGAAGCCAACGCAACCATTCTACGAAGCTCCCCTATAAAATAGATTCTAGTGACCTCCAACTTCTGTCTACGGCCATACCATCGGGAAAACACCGGTTCTCGTCCGATCACCGAAGTTAAGCCCGATCGGGCTAGGTTAGTACTTGGATGGGTGACCGCCTGGGAATACCTAGTGCTGTAGGCATTTCATTTTTGCTCTGCTTGCTGCTTGCTTTCGGCGTCTTCGCTTCTATCCCCCCCTCCCCGCTATTTGGGGGGCGCTACTACTTTTTTTTTTAATCTAGAAAAAGAAAACCAATAAACAGCGTTTCAGAACGAGGCCCGATCGAACAAGCGATAACGATTCACTCATTACAACACTCACGTCATGATAGCGCAGTAGTTTCCTCTGCATGCACGACGCTCTGACACTAATCGGCTTGTGTGGAGCAGAGTGTTCGCTGTGTTGCTCTGTTCCTGTGTGAAAAGCATGCTGTCGGGGAGAGAATAAAAAATGTTAGTCAGTACGAAAGCATGATGTACTGGACGAACAACGCGATACACATTGTGCGTCCTCCTCAGGAGTGCGTGGGTACCAACCAGCGTTGAGCCGTGAATTGGTTAAACGATTCGGTTTGTAGTCGACATCGTTCTAACTACTCTCGCTAGTTCGTGTCTAGTAGTAGTAGTAGTCTAGCCACGTCAAGCACGAGCGAGTCATTCTAGTATTCTAGGCATTCTTAGTACTACATTCGTATTGTTGTACTACGATCGTATTATTCACTAACGCGCACTAGAAAAGACAAGAGAATTGGATACAAGTTGGTTGTTCGGGGACGAGCGCGAACGCAGGTCCCCACTACCAGAAATTATACGCTCGAGTTACCCACATTTGGGGTAATCGCAGGGGTCAACCCAATCGAAGTGCAATGAAAGGGCCTCGCCCTGAGAGGACTGCCTTCATGATCACAGTTGCCTCCCGCGTCAGGTAAGTATGACTTGCCTAACGCACGGTAAAATAACCTCGCATCCGTGACGGTCGTATTCCATGTGGGAGCGCGACGACGACCCGTCCGTGCCTCTCCCCCTTCCGTGCCACATACTTGTACCATCCTGTACGTTATCCGTAAAGGAAAACGATTCGTTCGTCCAGTTAATAGAGATGTTGGGTTCTTCCCAAAGGGAAGGGGGCCATACTCGGAGGTAGTGCAATACCGAGACGACCCGTGGCTGGGACGAGGCAAGCCTCTTTTCCACAGCCTAATTCCAAAAATCAGTTTAATATATGAGCTACTCAATGAGCAGCGTATCAGATATTAAGCTGATAAGAACAGATACTACACTTGATCTTAGCCAAAAGGCCGAGAAGCGATGCCCTTCCTTCTCCAAAATTGGGGACGCCGTCGCCAAAAGGCGCACTGGCCATGTGGGAGCTAGAGCACAAAACAACGACAAATCTGCGTGTGCACTATACTATGGCACGGTACGGCAATCGAGCAAGGCCGTGCGGCAAGCACTAGTGATGCATTGTCAGTCAGTGCTGCCTGACAACCACGTTTTGGACATGTTTTCCAACTTGCCCAACTCTCCCCCGAATGCCCCGAAATGTCTCGAAGCCAACGCAACCATTCTACGAAGCTCCCCTATAAAATAGATTCTAGTGACCTCCAACTTCTGTCTACGGCCATACCATCGGGAAAACACCGGTTCTCGTCCGATCACCGAAGTTAAGCCCGATCGGGCTAGGTTAGTACTTGGATGGGTGACCGCCTGGGAATACCTAGTGCTGTAGGCATTTCATTTTTGCTCTGCTTGCTGCTTGCTTTCGGCGTCTTCGCTTCTATCCCCCCCTCCCCGCTATTTGGGGGGCGCTACTACTTTTTTTTTTAATCTAGAAAAAGAAAACCAATAAACAGCGTTTCAGAACGAGGCCCGATCGAACAAGCGATAACGATTCACTCATTACAACACTCACGTCATGATAGCGCAGTAGTTTCCTCTGCATGCACGACGCTCTGACACTAATCGGCTTGTGTGGAGCAGAGTGTTCGCTGTGTTGCTCTGTTCCTGTGTGAAAAGCATGCTGTCGGGGAGAGAATAAAAAATGTTAGTCAGTACGAAAGCATGATGTACTGGACGAACAACGCGATACACATTGTGCGTCCTCCTCAGGAGTGCGTGGGTACCAACCAGCGTTGAGCCGTGAATTGGTTAAACGATTCGGTTTGTAGTCGACATCGTTCTAACTACTCTCGCTAGTTCGTGTCTAGTAGTAGTAGTAGTCTAGCCACGTCAAGCACGAGCGAGTCATTCTAGTATTCTAGGCATTCTTAGTACTACATTCGTATTGTTGTACTACGATCGTATTATTCACTAACGCGCACTAGAAAAGACAAGAGAATTGGATACAAGTTGGTTGTTCGGGGACGAGCGCGAACGCAGGTCCCCACTACCAGAAATTATACGCTCGAGTTACCCACATTTGGGGTAATCGCAGGGGTCAACCCAATCGAAGTGCAATGAAAGGGCCTCGCCCTGAGAGGACTGCCTTCATGATCACAGTTGCCTCCCGCGTCAGGTAAGTATGACTTGCCTAACGCACGGTAAAATAACCTCGCATCCGTGACGGTCGTATTCCATGTGGGAGCGCGACGACGACCCGTCCGTGCCTCTCCCCCTTCCGTGCCACATACTTGTACCATCCTGTACGTTATCCGTAAAGGAAAACGATTCGTTCGTCCAGTTAATAGAGATGTTGGGTTCTTCCCAAAGGGAAGGGGGCCATACTCGGAGGTAGTGCAATACCGAGACGACCCGTGGCTGGGACGAGGCAAGCCTCTTTTCCACAGCCTAATTCCAAAAATCAGTTTAATATATGAGCTACTCAATGAGCAGCGTATCAGATATTAAGCTGATAAGAACAGATACTACACTTGATCTTAGCCAAAAGGCCGAGAAGCGATGCCCTTCCTTCTCCAAAATTGGGGACGCCGTCGCCAAAAGGCGCACTGGCCATGTGGGAGCTAGAGCACAAAACAACGACAAATCTGCGTGTGCACTATACTATGGCACGGTACGGCAATCGAGCAAGGCCGTGCGGCAAGCACTAGTGATGCATTGTCAGTCAGTGCTGCCTGACAACCACGTTTTGGACATGTTTTCCAACTTGCCCAACTCTCCCCCGAATGCCCCGAAATGTCTCGAAGCCAACGCAACCATTCTACGAAGCTCCCCTATAAAATAGATTCTAGTGACCTCCAACTTCTGTCTACGGCCATACCATCGGGAAAACACCGGTTCTCGTCCGATCACCGAAGTTAAGCCCGATCGGGCTAGGTTAGTACTTGGATGGGTGACCGCCTGGGAATACCTAGTGCTGTAGGCATTTCATTTTTGCTCTGCTTGCTGCTTGCTTTCGGCGTCTTCGCTTCTATCCCCCCCTCCCCGCTATTTGGGGGGCGCTACTACTTTTTTTTTTAATCTAGAAAAAGAAAACCAATAAACAGCGTTTCAGAACGAGGCCCGATCGAACAAGCGATAACGATTCACTCATTACAACACTCACGTCATGATAGCGCAGTAGTTTCCTCTGCATGCACGACGCTCTGACACTAATCGGCTTGTGTGGAGCAGAGTGTTCGCTGTGTTGCTCTGTTCCTGTGTGAAAAGCATGCTGTCGGGGAGAGAATAAAAAATGTTAGTCAGTACGAAAGCATGATGTACTGGACGAACAACGCGATACACATTGTGCGTCCTCCTCAGGAGTGCGTGGGTACCAACCAGCGTTGAGCCGTGAATTGGTTAAACGATTCGGTTTGTAGTCGACATCGTTCTAACTACTCTCGCTAGTTCGTGTCTAGTAGTAGTAGTAGTCTAGCCACGTCAAGCACGAGCGAGTCATTCTAGTATTCTAGGCATTCTTAGTACTACATTCGTATTGTTGTACTACGATCGTATTATTCACTAACGCGCACTAGAAAAGACAAGAGAATTGGATACAAGTTGGTTGTTCGGGGACGAGCGCGAACGCAGGTCCCCACTACCAGAAATTATACGCTCGAGTTACCCACATTTGGGGTAATCGCAGGGGTCAACCCAATCGAAGTGCAATGAAAGGGCCTCGCCCTGAGAGGACTGCCTTCATGATCACAGTTGCCTCCCGCGTCAGGTAAGTATGACTTGCCTAACGCACGGTAAAATAACCTCGCATCCGTGACGGTCGTATTCCATGTGGGAGCGCGACGACGACCCGTCCGTGCCTCTCCCCCTTCCGTGCCACATACTTGTACCATCCTGTACGTTATCCGTAAAGGAAAACGATTCGTTCGTCCAGTTAATAGAGATGTTGGGTTCTTCCCAAAGGGAAGGGGGCCATACTCGGAGGTAGTGCAATACCGAGACGACCCGTGGCTGGGACGAGGCAAGCCTCTTTTCCACAGCCTAATTCCAAAAATCAGTTTAATATATGAGCTACTCAATGAGCAGCGTATCAGATATTAAGCTGATAAGAACAGATACTACACTTGATCTTAGCCAAAAGGCCGAGAAGCGATGCCCTTCCTTCTCCAAAATTGGGGACGCCGTCGCCAAAAGGCGCACTGGCCATGTGGGAGCTAGAGCACAAAACAACGACAAATCTGCGTGTGCACTATACTATGGCACGGTACGGCAATCGAGCAAGGCCGTGCGGCAAGCACTAGTGATGCATTGTCAGTCAGTGCTGCCTGACAACCACGTTTTGGACATGTTTTCCAACTTGCCCAACTCTCCCCCGAATGCCCCGAAATGTCTCGAAGCCAACGCAACCATTCTACGAAGCTCCCCTATAAAATAGATTCTAGTGACCTCCAACTTCTGTCTACGGCCATACCATCGGGAAAACACCGGTTCTCGTCCGATCACCGAAGTTAAGCCCGATCGGGCTAGGTTAGTACTTGGATGGGTGACCGCCTGGGAATACCTAGTGCTGTAGGCATTTCATTTTTGCTCTGCTTGCTGCTTGCTTTCGGCGTCTTCGCTTCTATCCCCCCCTCCCCGCTATTTGGGGGGCGCTACTACTTTTTTTTTTAATCTAGAAAAAGAAAACCAATAAACAGCGTTTCAGAACGAGGCCCGATCGAACAAGCGATAACGATTCACTCATTACAACACTCACGTCATGATAGCGCAGTAGTTTCCTCTGCATGCACGACGCTCTGACACTAATCGGCTTGTGTGGAGCAGAGTGTTCGCTGTGTTGCTCTGTTCCTGTGTGAAAAGCATGCTGTCGGGGAGAGAATAAAAAATGTTAGTCAGTACGAAAGCATGATGTACTGGACGAACAACGCGATACACATTGTGCGTCCTCCTCAGGAGTGCGTGGGTACCAACCAGCGTTGAGCCGTGAATTGGTTAAACGATTCGGTTTGTAGTCGACATCGTTCTAACTACTCTCGCTAGTTCGTGTCTAGTAGTAGTAGTAGTCTAGCCACGTCAAGCACGAGCGAGTCATTCTAGTATTCTAGGCATTCTTAGTACTACATTCGTATTGTTGTACTACGATCGTATTATTCACTAACGCGCACTAGAAAAGACAAGAGAATTGGATACAAGTTGGTTGTTCGGGGACGAGCGCGAACGCAGGTCCCCACTACCAGAAATTATACGCTCGAGTTACCCACATTTGGGGTAATCGCAGGGGTCAACCCAATCGAAGTGCAATGAAAGGGCCTCGCCCTGAGAGGACTGCCTTCATGATCACAGTTGCCTCCCGCGTCAGGTAAGTATGACTTGCCTAACGCACGGTAAAATAACCTCGCATCCGTGACGGTCGTATTCCATGTGGGAGCGCGACGACGACCCGTCCGTGCCTCTCCCCCTTCCGTGCCACATACTTGTACCATCCTGTACGTTATCCGTAAAGGAAAACGATTCGTTCGTCCAGTTAATAGAGATGTTGGGTTCTTCCCAAAGGGAAGGGGGCCATACTCGGAGGTAGTGCAATACCGAGACGACCCGTGGCTGGGACGAGGCAAGCCTCTTTTCCACAGCCTAATTCCAAAAATCAGTTTAATATATGAGCTACTCAATGAGCAGCGTATCAGATATTAAGCTGATAAGAACAGATACTACACTTGATCTTAGCCAAAAAGGCCGAGAAGCGATGCCCTTCCTTCTCCAAAATTGGGGACGCCGTCGCCAAAAGGCGCACTGGCCATGTGGGAGCTAGAGCACAAAACAACGACAAATCTGCGTGTGCACTATACTATGGCACGGTACGGCAATCGAGCAAGGCCGTGCGGCAAGCACTAGTGATGCATTGTCAGTCAGTGCTGCCTGACAACCACGTTTTGGACATGTTTTCCAACTTGCCCAACTCTCCCCCGAATGCCCCGAAATGTCTCGAAGCCAACGCAACCATTCTACGAAGCTCCCCTATAAAATAGATTCTAGTGACCTCCAACTTCTGTCTACGGCCATACCATCGGGAAAACACCGGTTCTCGTCCGATCACCGAAGTTAAGCCCGATCGGGCTAGGTTAGTACTTGGATGGGTGACCGCCTGGGAATACCTAGTGCTGTAGGCATTTCATTTTTGCTCTGCTTGCTGCTTGCTTTCGGCGTCTTCGCTTCTATCCCCCCCTCCCCGCTATTTGGGGGGCGCTACTACTTTTTTTTTTAATCTAGAAAAAGAAAACCAATAAACAGCGTTTCAGAACGAGGCCCGATCGAACAAGCGATAACGATTCACTCATTACAACACTCACGTCATGATAGCGCAGTAGTTTCCTCTGCATGCACGACGCTCTGACACTAATCGGCTTGTGTGGAGCAGAGTGTTCGCTGTGTTGCTCTGTTCCTGTGTGAAAAGCATGCTGTCGGGGAGAGAATAAAAAATGTTAGTCAGTACGAAAGCATGATGTACTGGACGAACAACGCGATACACATTGTGCGTCCTCCTCAGGAGTGCGTGGGTACCAACCAGCGTTGAGCCGTGAATTGGTTAAACGATTCGGTTTGTAGTCGACATCGTTCTAACTACTCTCGCTAGTTCGTGTCTAGTAGTAGTAGTAGTCTAGCCACGTCAAGCACGAGCGAGTCATTCTAGTATTCTAGGCATTCTTAGTACTACATTCGTATTGTTGTACTACGATCGTATTATTCACTAACGCGCACTAGAAAAGACAAGAGAATTGGATACAAGTTGGTTGTTCGGGGACGAGCGCGAACGCAGGTCCCCACTACCAGAAATTATACGCTCGAGTTACCCACATTTGGGGTAATCGCAGGGGTCAACCCAATCGAAGTGCAATGAAAGGGCCTCGCCCTGAGAGGACTGCCTTCATGATCACAGTTGCCTCCCGCGTCAGGTAAGTATGACTTGCCTAACGCACGGTAAAATAACCTCGCATCCGTGACGGTCGTATTCCATGTGGGAGCGCGACGACGACCCGTCCGTGCCTCTCCCCCTTCCGTGCCACATACTTGTACCATCCTGTACGTTATCCGTAAAGGAAAACGATTCGTTCGTCCAGTTAATAGAGATGTTGGGTTCTTCCCAAAGGGAAGGGGGCCATACTCGGAGGTAGTGCAATACCGAGACGACCCGTGGCTGGGACGAGGCAAGCCTCTTTTCCACAGCCTAATTCCAAAAATCAGTTTAATATATGAGCTACTCAATGAGCAGCGTATCAGATATTAAGCTGATAAGAACAGATACTACACTTGATCTTAGCCAAAAGGCCGAGAAGCGATGCCCTTCCTTCTCCAAAATTGGGGACGCCGTCGCCAAAAGGCGCACTGGCCATGTGGGAGCTAGAGCACAAAACAACGACAAATCTGCGTGTGCACTATACTATGGCACGGTACGGCAATCGAGCAAGGCCGTGCGGCAAGCACTAGTGATGCATTGTCAGTCAGTGCTGCCTGACAACCACGTTTTGGACATGTTTTCCAACTTGCCCAACTCTCCCCCGAATGCCCCGAAATGTCTCGAAGCCAACGCAACCATTCTACGAAGCTCCCCTATAAAATAGATTCTAGTGACCTCCAACTTCTGTCTACGGCCATACCATCGGGAAAACACCGGTTCTCGTCCGATCACCGAAGTTAAGCCCGATCGGGCTAGGTTAGTACTTGGATGGGTGACCGCCTGGGAATACCTAGTGCTGTAGGCATTTCATTTTTGCTCTGCTTGCTGCTTGCTTTCGGCGTCTTCGCTTCTATCCCCCCCTCCCCGCTATTTGGGGGGCGCTACTACTTTTTTTTTTAATCTAGAAAAAGAAAACCAATAAACAGCGTTTCAGAACGAGGCCCGATCGAACAAGCGATAACGATTCACTCATTACAACACTCACGTCATGATAGCGCAGTAGTTTCCTCTGCATGCACGACGCTCTGACACTAATCGGCTTGTGTGGAGCAGAGTGTTCGCTGTGTTGCTCTGTTCCTGTGTGAAAAGCATGCTGTCGGGGAGAGAATAAAAAATGTTAGTCAGTACGAAAGCATGATGTACTGGACGAACAACGCGATACACATTGTGCGTCCTCCTCAGGAGTGCGTGGGTACCAACCAGCGTTGAGCCGTGAATTGGTTAAACGATTCGGTTTGTAGTCGACATCGTTCTAACTACTCTCGCTAGTTCGTGTCTAGTAGTAGTAGTAGTCTAGCCACGTCAAGCACGAGCGAGTCATTCTAGTATTCTAGGCATTCTTAGTACTACATTCGTATTGTTGTACTACGATCGTATTATTCACTAACGCGCACTAGAAAAGACAAGAGAATTGGATACAAGTTGGTTGTTCGGGGACGAGCGCGAACGCAGGTCCCCACTACCAGAAATTATACGCTCGAGTTACCCACATTTGGGGTAATCGCAGGGGTCAACCCAATCGAAGTGCAATGAAAGGGCCTCGCCCTGAGAGGACTGCCTTCATGATCACAGTTGCCTCCCGCGTCAGGTAAGTATGACTTGCCTAACGCACGGTAAAATAACCTCGCATCCGTGACGGTCGTATTCCATGTGGGAGCGCGACGACGACCCGTCCGTGCCTCTCCCCCTTCCGTGCCACATACTTGTACCATCCTGTACGTTATCCGTAAAGGAAAACGATTCGTTCGTCCAGTTAATAGAGATGTTGGGTTCTTCCCAAAGGGAAGGGGGCCATACTCGGAGGTAGTGCAATACCGAGACGACCCGTGGCTGGGACGAGGCAAGCCTCTTTTCCACAGCCTAATTCCAAAAATCAGTTTAATATATGAGCTACTCAATGAGCAGCGTATCAGATATTAAGCTGATAAGAACAGATACTACACTTGATCTTAGCCAAAAGGCCGAGAAGCGATGCCCTTCCTTCTCCAAAATTGGGGACGCCGTCGCCAAAAGGCGCACTGGCCATGTGGGAGCTAGAGCACAAAACAACGACAAATCTGCGTGTGCACTATACTATGGCACGGTACGGCAATCGAGCAAGGCCGTGCGGCAAGCACTAGTGATGCATTGTCAGTCAGTGCTGCCTGACAACCACGTTTTGGACATGTTTTCCAACTTGCCCAACTCTCCCCCGAATGCCCCGAAATGTCTCGAAGCCAACGCAACCATTCTACGAAGCTCCCCTATAAAATAGATTCTAGTGACCTCCAACTTCTGTCTACGGCCATACCATCGGGAAAACACCGGTTCTCGTCCGATCACCGAAGTTAAGCCCGATCGGGCTAGGTTAGTACTTGGATGGGTGACCGCCTGGGAATACCTAGTGCTGTAGGCATTTCATTTTTGCTCTGCTTGCTGCTTGCTTTCGGCGTCTTCGCTTCTATCCCCCCCTCCCCGCTATTTGGGGGGCGCTACTACTTTTTTTTTTAATCTAGAAAAAGAAAACCAATAAACAGCGTTTCAGAACGAGGCCCGATCGAACAAGCGATAACGATTCACTCATTACAACACTCACGTCATGATAGCGCAGTAGTTTCCTCTGCATGCACGACGCTCTGACACTAATCGGCTTGTGTGGAGCAGAGTGTTCGCTGTGTTGCTCTGTTCCTGTGTGAAAAGCATGCTGTCGGGGAGAGAATAAAAAATGTTAGTCAGTACGAAAGCATGATGTACTGGACGAACAACGCGATACACATTGTGCGTCCTCCTCAGGAGTGCGTGGGTACCAACCAGCGTTGAGCCGTGAATTGGTTAAACGATTCGGTTTGTAGTCGACATCGTTCTAACTACTCTCGCTAGTTCGTGTCTAGTAGTAGTAGTAGTCTAGCCACGTCAAGCACGAGCGAGTCATTCTAGTATTCTAGGCATTCTTAGTACTACATTCGTATTGTTGTACTACGATCGTATTATTCACTAACGCGCACTAGAAAAGACAAGAGAATTGGATACAAGTTGGTTGTTCGGGGACGAGCGCGAACGCAGGTCCCCACTACCAGAAATTATACGCTCGAGTTACCCACATTTGGGGTAATCGCAGGGGTCAACCCAATCGAAGTGCAATGAAAGGGCCTCGCCCTGAGAGGACTGCCTTCATGATCACAGTTGCCTCCCGCGTCAGGTAAGTATGACTTGCCTAACGCACGGTAAAATAACCTCGCATCCGTGACGGTCGTATTCCATGTGGGAGCGCGACGACGACCCGTCCGTGCCTCTCCCCCTTCCGTGCCACATACTTGTACCATCCTGTACGTTATCCGTAAAGGAAAACGATTCGTTCGTCCAGTTAATAGAGATGTTGGGTTCTTCCCAAAGGGAAGGGGGCCATACTCGGAGGTAGTGCAATACCGAGACGACCCGTGGCTGGGACGAGGCAAGCCTCTTTTCCACAGCCTAATTCCAAAAATCAGTTTAATATATGAGCTACTCAATGAGCAGCGTATCAGATATTAAGCTGATAAGAACAGATACTACACTTGATCTTAGCCAAAAGGCCGAGAAGCGATGCCCTTCCTTCTCCAAAATTGGGGACGCCGTCGCCAAAAGGCGCACTGGCCATGTGGGAGCTAGAGCACAAAACAACGACAAATCTGCGTGTGCACTATACTATGGCACGGTACGGCAATCGAGCAAGGCCGTGCGGCAAGCACTAGTGATGCATTGTCAGTCAGTGCTGCCTGACAACCACGTTTTGGACATGTTTTCCAACTTGCCCAACTCTCCCCCGAATGCCCCGAAATGTCTCGAAGCCAACGCAACCATTCTACGAAGCTCCCCTATAAAATAGATTCTAGTGACCTCCAACTTCTGTCTACGGCCATACCATCGGGAAAACACCGGTTCTCGTCCGATCACCGAAGTTAAGCCCGATCGGGCTAGGTTAGTACTTGGATGGGTGACCGCCTGGGAATACCTAGTGCTGTAGGCATTTCATTTTTGCTCTGCTTGCTGCTTGCTTTCGGCGTCTTCGCTTCTATCCCCCCCTCCCCGCTATTTGGGGGGCGCTACTACTTTTTTTTTTAATCTAGAAAAAGAAAACCAATAAACAGCGTTTCAGAACGAGGCCCGATCGAACAAGCGATAACGATTCACTCATTACAACACTCACGTCATGATAGCGCAGTAGTTTCCTCTGCATGCACGACGCTCTGACACTAATCGGCTTGTGTGGAGCAGAGTGTTCGCTGTGTTGCTCTGTTCCTGTGTGAAAAGCATGCTGTCGGGGAGAGAATAAAAAATGTTAGTCAGTACGAAAGCATGATGTACTGGACGAACAACGCGATACACATTGTGCGTCCTCCTCAGGAGTGCGTGGGTACCAACCAGCGTTGAGCCGTGAATTGGTTAAACGATTCGGTTTGTAGTCGACATCGTTCTAACTACTCTCGCTAGTTCGTGTCTAGTAGTAGTAGTAGTCTAGCCACGTCAAGCACGAGCGAGTCATTCTAGTATTCTAGGCATTCTTAGTACTACATTCGTATTGTTGTACTACGATCGTATTATTCACTAACGCGCACTAGAAAAGACAAGAGAATTGGATACAAGTTGGTTGTTCGGGGACGAGCGCGAACGCAGGTCCCCACTACCAGAAATTATACGCTCGAGTTACCCACATTTGGGGTAATCGCAGGGGTCAACCCAATCGAAGTGCAATGAAAGGGCCTCGCCCTGAGAGGACTGCCTTCATGATCACAGTTGCCTCCCGCGTCAGGTAAGTATGACTTGCCTAACGCACGGTAAAATAACCTCGCATCCGTGACGGTCGTATTCCATGTGGGAGCGCGACGACGACCCGTCCGTGCCTCTCCCCCTTCCGTGCCACATACTTGTACCATCCTGTACGTTATCCGTAAAGGAAAACGATTCGTTCGTCCAGTTAATAGAGATGTTGGGTTCTTCCCAAAGGGAAGGGGGCCATACTCGGAGGTAGTGCAATACCGAGACGACCCGTGGCTGGGACGAGGCAAGCCTCTTTTCCACAGCCTAATTCCAAAAATCAGTTTAATATATGAGCTACTCAATGAGCAGCGTATCAGATATTAAGCTGATAAGAACAGATACTACACTTGATCTTAGCCAAAAGGCCGAGAAGCGATGCCCTTCCTTCTCCAAAATTGGGGACGCCGTCGCCAAAAGGCGCACTGGCCATGTGGGAGCTAGAGCACAAAACAACGACAAATCTGCGTGTGCACTATACTATGGCACGGTACGGCAATCGAGCAAGGCCGTGCGGCAAGCACTAGTGATGCATTGTCAGTCAGTGCTGCCTGACAACCACGTTTTGGACATGTTTTCCAACTTGCCCAACTCTCCCCCGAATGCCCCGAAATGTCTCGAAGCCAACGCAACCATTCTACGAAGCTCCCCTATAAAATAGATTCTAGTGACCTCCAACTTCTGTCTACGGCCATACCATCGGGAAAACACCGGTTCTCGTCCGATCACCGAAGTTAAGCCCGATCGGGCTAGGTTAGTACTTGGATGGGTGACCGCCTGGGAATACCTAGTGCTGTAGGCATTTCATTTTTGCTCTGCTTGCTGCTTGCTTTCGGCGTCTTCGCTTCTATCCCCCCCTCCCCGCTATTTGGGGGGCGCTACTACTTTTTTTTTTAATCTAGAAAAAGAAAACCAATAAACAGCGTTTCAGAACGAGGCCCGATCGAACAAGCGATAACGATTCACTCATTACAACACTCACGTCATGATAGCGCAGTAGTTTCCTCTGCATGCACGACGCTCTGACACTAATCGGCTTGTGTGGAGCAGAGTGTTCGCTGTGTTGCTCTGTTCCTGTGTGAAAAGCATGCTGTCGGGGAGAGAATAAAAAATGTTAGTCAGTACGAAAGCATGATGTACTGGACGAACAACGCGATACACATTGTGCGTCCTCCTCAGGAGTGCGTGGGTACCAACCAGCGTTGAGCCGTGAATTGGTTAAACGATTCGGTTTGTAGTCGACATCGTTCTAACTACTCTCGCTAGTTCGTGTCTAGTAGTAGTAGTAGTCTAGCCACGTCAAGCACGAGCGAGTCATTCTAGTATTCTAGGCATTCTTAGTACTACATTCGTATTGTTGTACTACGATCGTATTATTCACTAACGCGCACTAGAAAAGACAAGAGAATTGGATACAAGTTGGTTGTTCGGGGACGAGCGCGAACGCAGGTCCCCACTACCAGAAATTATACGCTCGAGTTACCCACATTTGGGGTAATCGCAGGGGTCAACCCAATCGAAGTGCAATGAAAGGGCCTCGCCCTGAGAGGACTGCCTTCATGATCACAGTTGCCTCCCGCGTCAGGTAAGTATGACTTGCCTAACGCACGGTAAAATAACCTCGCATCCGTGACGGTCGTATTCCATGTGGGAGCGCGACGACGACCCGTCCGTGCCTCTCCCCCTTCCGTGCCACATACTTGTACCATCCTGTACGTTATCCGTAAAGGAAAACGATTCGTTCGTCCAGTTAATAGAGATGTTGGGTTCTTCCCAAAGGGAAGGGGGCCATACTCGGAGGTAGTGCAATACCGAGACGACCCGTGGCTGGGACGAGGCAAGCCTCTTTTCCACAGCCTAATTCCAAAAATCAGTTTAATATATGAGCTACTCAATGAGCAGCGTATCAGATATTAAGCTGATAAGAACATATTTTTTTGTTTTTCAATATCCGGGTAACTCCCGGCAGTTTATTTACATTAAATCTACTAACTTGTATTTACAGGACAGGTACGGAAACGGGGACGAAACTTTTACAGACCAGGTAAGCGGTTATTCTCACTTAAATTGTCAGTGTATCAACCATTGTTCATAGTTCATATTGATCATAGATCAAAGTTCATTGTGTTCTAGGTCGAATATAAATTTAAACGGAGGTTATATCCCTCTTTATTGGTTAACGTCGTGAGTAAATGCTTAAATATTAACTACTACTTTTTCGTGCCGGACCGTACACAATATGTCACGGTATTGCCACCTAATTACAAACAGTTCCCTCGGTAGGGACTTAAAATCAACAATGACTCTTGCTTGAATGTCGTTTAGAACAGCGTTTCTAATGCCATTGACATTGTCCACGCTGTTCCTAAACGTAGCCCTGTTGCGGCTGTGCCACAGATGGTAAACAATTGTTTTGATAACGTAACGTGCGAGATTCGCTGCCGATACACTGGTTGTATCGGGAAACAGATTTAATAGTACCATTTCCGGTGTTGGGATAAAACTCGGTATGAGTTTTCGTATTACTGGAAAGAACTTAGCCCATACTTTCTTGGCTCTAGTGCAAAGAACGAGGCAATGGTCGATTGTCTCTGTCCTATTACACACCGCACAATTTTGCGAACTAACCTTATACCCCCAGTCGGTGAGATTTTTTCGAACTTTTAAACCTCTGTTGACCGCCACCCAAACTATGTCTGATTTTTTTGCTTCCGTAAGCGGGTCTCTTATGGCGGACCAAATGTCCTCCCATTTGTCTCCTTTTAGCCTGTTTCGCCAGAAGTCTGTGGCTAATGGCTCTACATATTTATCTTCTATCATCTCTTTGTACAATTTCTTAGTTGTTTCTACAGGGGGAAGAGAGAGTTTCTTCACCCCCTCCAGAAACAAATCATAATATGCCGTGGCCGACATTGCATTCGGTGTCAAATTGGACCTTAAACCTCGCCAGATTGGGTGGAGTGCTGCCACTCGCCTACCGATAAAATATTTAGCCATGTAATGCCATTTGACATTACCGCCCGTAAGCGCTTCGTTTACATTTTTGAGTCTTAACGCTTTACATTTCGTCTGGAAGTCTACTATACCTAGACCTCCCCTCTGGGGCGGCAAAATGCAAGACCGCCTTTTCACGGTTTCCATTCTACCGCCCCAAATAAATGGCCAGATTGTTTTCTCGTAAGTTAGAACTACCCACGAGGGGACTGGGAGAACTCTAGCTAGATACCAGAATTTCGAAGAACCAATCACATTCACAATCAGTGCTTTACCGGTGAAAGAAAGACTTCGTGATTTCCACATATCTAGGGTTTTACTCAATTTCAGTAGTTTCGGTTCCCAATTCAATTTGTCCGCGTCTTCGCCAAAAACTACTCCTAAAATTTTCATCTTTGTTACCCATTTTAAACCGTGAGGTTTAAATGGGTTTGTTTTCCAAAGTCCCAGCCACATCGCTTCGCTTTTCTTGTTATTGAGCTTTGCCCCCGTTGCTTGTTCGTAAATGTTTACAACGTTTAGAACTTTGTCTAGTGACGTAAGATCTTTCACGTAGATCGTCATATCGTCAGCGTATTGTGATACTTTAAATTCACCCCCTTTTGCCCCGGGGAGTAAAAAGCCTTTGATTTCTTTGTCATTTCTTATCTGCTTTCCTAAAACTTCGGCGACTAAAACATACAACAGTGGTGACATAGGACACCCCTGTCGAATACCTTTTTCTAGGTTAAAGCGTTCTGTGAACCAGCCATTGCACAAAATTGTGCTGTTGGCTCCGCGATACAACACGTGTATCCATTTTCTAAACTCCGGTCCGAAACCGAAAGTCACTAGGGTTTTTTCTAAAAATTCCCGATCAACTCGATCAAAGGCTTTTTCTTGATCCAAATTAATTAGTATACCGGTTTCCTCGGTTTTTTCAATCAGATCTAAAATGTCTCTAATCAGATTTAAATTATCGGATATCTTTCTTCCCGGCACTGAGCATGTTTGATCTAAATCAATTACATCCCCTAGGACTGTTTTCAAGCGTTCTGATAAACATTTCGCTATGATTTTATAATCGATGTTTAGTAGCGAGATGGGTCGCCAATTTTTTAGGTCTCTGCGATCTTCTTTTTTATACAAAAGTCTTATAATACTTTCTCTCATGCTAATCGGCAAACATTCTAGAAACGAGCTTTCATTCACTACCTCTAGAAATTCGTCTTCTAGTTTTCCCCAGAATTTTAAATAAAATTCGACTGGGAGCCCGTCTGATCCCGGTGTTTTCCCTTTTGCTAATTTCTTAAGGGCATTTGTGATTTCCCGCTTGGTAATCAATCCCTCGCATTTCTTCCTCGATTCCTCCTCTAATTTACTATCTAAACTCTCTAGTAGAGTATTTTGAGCTTCAGCGCTCGTCTTTTCTTTCCCGTAAAGTTCAGAGTAAAACCCGTGCAAGGTAGTTAATATTTCTTCGGTGGAATTCACTTCTTTATTGTTTTTGTCAAAACATGAACCTACTTGATTATTATCTCTGTGTCCTTTCTCTAGGTTGAAGAAATACCGGGTTGTTTTTTCTCCTTCTTCGATCCAGTTAGATCGGCTTCTAATTTTAGCCCCCTCGAGTTGTTGTTTTTCGATAGCACTTAACTGGCTTCCCAGGGTCAAAATGTCACGGCTCGCTGTCGCGTCGCCTCTAGCTAGTCTGGTTTTAGCTTTTATCAATTGTTTTGTTATTCTATTTCGTTCGTGAATTAATTCTCTTTTTATCCTCTTACTGAACTCAATTGATTTATTCTTAACGTTTAGTTTTAAATAATCCCACCACATTCCCTGGGTTCCAAAGTTATCTTTTTCTTTTTTGATTTCCTCAATCAAGTTTTCAATTTCGGTAATGTATTCATTCTCCTTCAATAAGGAGGTATTTAATTTCCAAATTCCCGGTCCTCTCGAAGCAAAGTTATTCAGATTCAGCCTTAGTGTCACATAGTCGTGGTCAGAGAATGTACAGGGTCTGATTTCGCAAGAGCGAATCTGATCTTGAAGCAATCTAGGTGTGTAAAACCGGTCTAGTCGCGAACCGATTGTTTTGTTGCTATTAAGCCAAGTAAATTGGCTCGTGTTTGGGTGCAATTTCTGCCAAACGTCTACCAAATCAAAGTCATTTCTTAGGTTCTTAAGTTCTTCTTTGCCACCCAGATTACTCTCTGTGGATCCGTTCTTGTCACGTACATACTCTACACAGTTGAAATCACCCCCCAGGATAACTTCGGCTCCGGGATAAAAATATTTGTGGACATCAGACAAAAATTCTTTTCTAGCTTTGAGTTCGTTCGGAGCATAAATCGAGACTAAATTAATTTTAACCCGGCCGGATTTAGCTAAAACACTCATAACTCTGCCGTCTGTGTCATGATTGTATTCAATCACTTGTAAGGGGCAGTTTTTCTTTATAACAATGCCTACGCCGGCGCTTTTTTCAGTACCAAAACTCCAATAACAAGGGCCCTGCCACTCTTTTTCGAAAGCGTAAGCTTTTTTCTGTCTGTCTATGTGTGTTTCCTGTAACAACAAGATATCACTCTGACAATTGGTTAAACCCGGTATAGCTATTTCTCGTTTTTGTTTACTACCGATTCCCCTAACATTGATTGTAGTCACAGACGGCAGAGCAGTGACATTCTTGAATTGTAGTTAGAGTTAAAAATAAATCTAGACCTTCGAATTCTTAGGTTGATTAAGCTCGTTAGTCGAGCTATCAGAATCATGAGTACGTTTGTTGTTACCTTCGGCGTCCATGTCAGTCGGTGTTTCAGAATTTGCTGTGTTTTTCTTCACACGGCTTCTGCTTCTGTGGCCGGTAGTGAGGGTTGGCTTCGTTGGCTTGCGGGTAAGGCCGGCCAGGAAGGTTACGGGGGTGATCGCTGGCTTCGTTTTCGGTTTCGAGGTGAATGGGTTCTTGATCGGCACGATGGTCCAGGGCTGCTCGTTTACTTGGCTAGGCGGGATGACATTGGCCCACTCGAAGCTAATAACGCTCTCAGCATTGGTTTCTTCTGGCTTTTCTTCCGGTACTATTTCCGGTTCTTTCACTGAGACGATAGTTACTGGTGGTTCAGCGGGTGTTTCTGCTTCGTTCTCTTTCGTTGGTTCGTCTGTTGAAGTCTGAGATTGTTCCATCCGTTGGCTCTCGTCTTTTCGTTCGCTATTCGCCTCTGGACGAACTTCCCCCTCTTCTACTTCATCTTCCCATCCTGAACGGGCTGGGTCTTCTTCTGCCTCGGCTGTTCTACGTTTGTACTCTGGGAAGCGTACTATGTGGGCCCATGTACCAGTACAGTCTCGTGCTACATGCATCATGCTGCCACACAGCTTGCAGGACAGGCCATGTGGGCATTCTTTGCTGTGGTGTCCGAACTCTCGGCAGTTGTAGCAAATCTGTATCTTGCATTCGCTGCCTAGGTGGCCAGCGACCCCACACTTTCTGCAAGTTTTCACTTGTCCCTGGTAGTAGATAACCACTTGGTGGTCTCCCACGTACAGATAGGATGGCAGGGGTTTGTTGATGGCCATCTTCACTGTTCGAGTGCCGTTCTCGATTGGTGTGCCCGAGTGTTTGTCTCTCCTGAGCCCGAAGACTTGTCCGTATGGACGTAGTATGCCTAGAACCGTCTCGTCAGGGACCTCGTACGGCATATACATCAGTTTAACAAACCGTACATTGCCATCGATATTCTTCGTCAGGTATGGTATTCCGTTGATCTCGAAACTATTCTTCGCCAGGAAACGATCTTTTAACACTTCATCTGCAAAAGTAACCGAACTATCGCCGTTCTGCTCTCTTTGTATACACTTGATATTTTCTGCCGTGTATCCATCTTCGTATAACGACTCGAAAAGTTCTCGACAGCTCGGTCTTGTACCCAGCGAAAGCCCGGTGCTAACGCTAACAGTCAAAAGTCGCCTGATTTTACTCAACATAGTGTCGCTTACACCACAGTGACGATTGCGAGATCGGCCGTCAAACCGTAGAGTTCGGGACAAACGGGATCCCCGATACGGGGCCGAGTCCCTAAGATAAACACAAGTTACAAAAGAGAGGAAAATATGACTAAGTCCCGATATAGCACGAGGGCTAACACACGGATCTTAGCCAAAAGGCCGAGAAGCGATGCCCTTCCTTCTCCAAAATTGGGGACGCCGTCGCCAAAAGGCGCACTGGCCATGTGGGAGCTAGAGCACAAAACAACGACAAATCTGCGTGTGCACTATACTATGGCACGGTACGGCAATCGAGCAAGGCCGTGCGGCAAGCACTAGTGATGCATTGTCAGTCAGTGCTGCCTGACAACCACGTTTTGGACATGTTTTCCAACTTGCCCAACTCTCCCCCGAATGCCCCGAAATGTCTCGAAGCCAACGCAACCATTCTACGAAGCTCCCCTATAAAATAGATTCTAGTGACCTCCAACTTCTGTCTACGGCCATACCATCGGGAAAACACCGGTTCTCGTCCGATCACCGAAGTTAAGCCCGATCGGGCTAGGTTAGTACTTGGATGGGTGACCGCCTGGGAATACCTAGTGCTGTAGGCATTTCATTTTTGCTCTGCTTGCTGCTTGCTTTCGGCGTCTTCGCTTCTATCCCCCCCTCCCCGCTATTTGGGGGGCGCTACTACTTTTTTTTTTAATCTAGAAAAAGAAAACCAATAAACAGCGTTTCAGAACGAGGCCCGATCGAACAAGCGATAACGATTCACTCATTACAACACTCACGTCATGATAGCGCAGTAGTTTCCTCTGCATGCACGACGCTCTGACACTAATCGGCTTGTGTGGAGCAGAGTGTTCGCTGTGTTGCTCTGTTCCTGTGTGAAAAGCATGCTGTCGGGGAGAGAATAAAAAATGTTAGTCAGTACGAAAGCATGATGTACTGGACGAACAACGCGATACACATTGTGCGTCCTCCTCAGGAGTGCGTGGGTACCAACCAGCGTTGAGCCGTGAATTGGTTAAACGATTCGGTTTGTAGTCGACATCGTTCTAACTACTCTCGCTAGTTCGTGTCTAGTAGTAGTAGTAGTCTAGCCACGTCAAGCACGAGCGAGTCATTCTAGTATTCTAGGCATTCTTAGTACTACATTCGTATTGTTGTACTACGATCGTATTATTCACTAACGCGCACTAGAAAAGACAAGAGAATTGGATACAAGTTGGTTGTTCGGGGACGAGCGCGAACGCAGGTCCCCACTACCAGAAATTATACGCTCGAGTTACCCACATTTGGGGTAATCGCAGGGGTCAACCCAATCGAAGTGCAATGAAAGGGCCTCGCCCTGAGAGGACTGCCTTCATGATCACAGTTGCCTCCCGCGTCAGGTAAGTATGACTTGCCTAACGCACGGTAAAATAACCTCGCATCCGTGACGGTCGTATTCCATGTGGGAGCGCGACGACGACCCGTCCGTGCCTCTCCCCCTTCCGTGCCACATACTTGTACCATCCTGTACGTTATCCGTAAAGGAAAACGATTCGTTCGTCCAGTTAATAGAGATGTTGGGTTCTTCCCAAAGGGAAGGGGGCCATACTCGGAGGTAGTGCAATACCGAGACGACCCGTGGCTGGGACGAGGCAAGCCTCTTTTCCACAGCCTAATTCCAAAAATCAGTTTAATATATGAGCTACTCAATGAGCAGCGTATCAGATATTAAGCTGATAAGAACAGATACTACACTTGATCTTAGCCAAAAGGCCGAGAAGCGATGCCCTTCCTTCTCCAAAATTGGGGACGCCGTCGCCAAAAGGCGCACTGGCCATGTGGGAGCTAGAGCACAAAACAACGACAAATCTGCGTGTGCACTATACTATGGCACGGTACGGCAATCGAGCAAGGCCGTGCGGCAAGCACTAGTGATGCATTGTCAGTCAGTGCTGCCTGACAACCACGTTTTGGACATGTTTTCCAACTTGCCCAACTCTCCCCCGAATGCCCCGAAATGTCTCGAAGCCAACGCAACCATTCTACGAAGCTCCCCTATAAAATAGATTCTAGTGACCTCCAACTTCTGTCTACGGCCATACCATCGGGAAAACACCGGTTCTCGTCCGATCACCGAAGTTAAGCCCGATCGGGCTAGGTTAGTACTTGGATGGGTGACCGCCTGGGAATACCTAGTGCTGTAGGCATTTCATTTTTGCTCTGCTTGCTGCTTGCTTTCGGCGTCTTCGCTTCTATCCCCCCCTCCCCGCTATTTGGGGGGCGCTACTACTTTTTTTTTTAATCTAGAAAAAGAAAACCAATAAACAGCGTTTCAGAACGAGGCCCGATCGAACAAGCGATAACGATTCACTCATTACAACACTCACGTCATGATAGCGCAGTAGTTTCCTCTGCATGCACGACGCTCTGACACTAATCGGCTTGTGTGGAGCAGAGTGTTCGCTGTGTTGCTCTGTTCCTGTGTGAAAAGCATGCTGTCGGGGAGAGAATAAAAAATGTTAGTCAGTACGAAAGCATGATGTACTGGACGAACAACGCGATACACATTGTGCGTCCTCCTCAGGAGTGCGTGGGTACCAACCAGCGTTGAGCCGTGAATTGGTTAAACGATTCGGTTTGTAGTCGACATCGTTCTAACTACTCTCGCTAGTTCGTGTCTAGTAGTAGTAGTAGTCTAGCCACGTCAAGCACGAGCGAGTCATTCTAGTATTCTAGGCATTCTTAGTACTACATTCGTATTGTTGTACTACGATCGTATTATTCACTAACGCGCACTAGAAAAGACAAGAGAATTGGATACAAGTTGGTTGTTCGGGGACGAGCGCGAACGCAGGTCCCCACTACCAGAAATTATACGCTCGAGTTACCCACATTTGGGGTAATCGCAGGGGTCAACCCAATCGAAGTGCAATGAAAGGGCCTCGCCCTGAGAGGACTGCCTTCATGATCACAGTTGCCTCCCGCGTCAGGTAAGTATGACTTGCCTAACGCACGGTAAAATAACCTCGCATCCGTGACGGTCGTATTCCATGTGGGAGCGCGACGACGACCCGTCCGTGCCTCTCCCCCTTCCGTGCCACATACTTGTACCATCCTGTACGTTATCCGTAAAGGAAAACGATTCGTTCGTCCAGTTAATAGAGATGTTGGGTTCTTCCCAAAGGGAAGGGGGCCATACTCGGAGGTAGTGCAATACCGAGACGACCCGTGGCTGGGACGAGGCAAGCCTCTTTTCCACAGCCTAATTCCAAAAATCAGTTTAATATATGAGCTACTCAATGAGCAGCGTATCAGATATTAAGCTGATAAGAACAGATACTACACTTGATCTTAGCCAAAAGGCCGAGAAGCGATGCCCTTCCTTCTCCAAAATTGGGGACGCCGTCGCCAAAAGGCGCACTGGCCATGTGGGAGCTAGAGCACAAAACAACGACAAATCTGCGTGTGCACTATACTATGGCACGGTACGGCAATCGAGCAAGGCCGTGCGGCAAGCACTAGTGATGCATTGTCAGTCAGTGCTGCCTGACAACCACGTTTTGGACATGTTTTCCAACTTGCCCAACTCTCCCCCGAATGCCCCGAAATGTCTCGAAGCCAACGCAACCATTCTACGAAGCTCCCCTATAAAATAGATTCTAGTGACCTCCAACTTCTGTCTACGGCCATACCATCGGGAAAACACCGGTTCTCGTCCGATCACCGAAGTTAAGCCCGATCGGGCTAGGTTAGTACTTGGATGGGTGACCGCCTGGGAATACCTAGTGCTGTAGGCATTTCATTTTTGCTCTGCTTGCTGCTTGCTTTCGGCGTCTTCGCTTCTATCCCCCCCTCCCCGCTATTTGGGGGGCGCTACTACTTTTTTTTTTAATCTAGAAAAAGAAAACCAATAAACAGCGTTTCAGAACGAGGCCCGATCGAACAAGCGATAACGATTCACTCATTACAACACTCACGTCATGATAGCGCAGTAGTTTCCTCTGCATGCACGACGCTCTGACACTAATCGGCTTGTGTGGAGCAGAGTGTTCGCTGTGTTGCTCTGTTCCTGTGTGAAAAGCATGCTGTCGGGGAGAGAATAAAAAATGTTAGTCAGTACGAAAGCATGATGTACTGGACGAACAACGCGATACACATTGTGCGTCCTCCTCAGGAGTGCGTGGGTACCAACCAGCGTTGAGCCGTGAATTGGTTAAACGATTCGGTTTGTAGTCGACATCGTTCTAACTACTCTCGCTAGTTCGTGTCTAGTAGTAGTAGTAGTCTAGCCACGTCAAGCACGAGCGAGTCATTCTAGTATTCTAGGCATTCTTAGTACTACATTCGTATTGTTGTACTACGATCGTATTATTCACTAACGCGCACTAGAAAAGACAAGAGAATTGGATACAAGTTGGTTGTTCGGGGACGAGCGCGAACGCAGGTCCCCACTACCAGAAATTATACGCTCGAGTTACCCACATTTGGGGTAATCGCAGGGGTCAACCCAATCGAAGTGCAATGAAAGGGCCTCGCCCTGAGAGGACTGCCTTCATGATCACAGTTGCCTCCCGCGTCAGGTAAGTATGACTTGCCTAACGCACGGTAAAATAACCTCGCATCCGTGACGGTCGTATTCCATGTGGGAGCGCGACGACGACCCGTCCGTGCCTCTCCCCCTTCCGTGCCACATACTTGTACCATCCTGTACGTTATCCGTAAAGGAAAACGATTCGTTCGTCCAGTTAATAGAGATGTTGGGTTCTTCCCAAAGGGAAGGGGGCCATACTCGGAGGTAGTGCAATACCGAGACGACCCGTGGCTGGGACGAGGCAAGCCTCTTTTCCACAGCCTAATTCCAAAAATCAGTTTAATATATGAGCTACTCAATGAGCAGCGTATCAGATATTAAGCTGATAAGAACAGATACTACACTTGATCTTAGCCAAAAGGCCGAGAAGCGATGCCCTTCCTTCTCCAAAATTGGGGACGCCGTCGCCAAAAGGCGCACTGGCCATGTGGGAGCTAGAGCACAAAACAACGACAAATCTGCGTGTGCACTATACTATGGCACGGTACGGCAATCGAGCAAGGCCGTGCGGCAAGCACTAGTGATGCATTGTCAGTCAGTGCTGCCTGACAACCACGTTTTGGACATGTTTTCCAACTTGCCCAACTCTCCCCCGAATGCCCCGAAATGTCTCGAAGCCAACGCAACCATTCTACGAAGCTCCCCTATAAAATAGATTCTAGTGACCTCCAACTTCTGTCTACGGCCATACCATCGGGAAAACACCGGTTCTCGTCCGATCACCGAAGTTAAGCCCGATCGGGCTAGGTTAGTACTTGGATGGGTGACCGCCTGGGAATACCTAGTGCTGTAGGCATTTCATTTTTGCTCTGCTTGCTGCTTGCTTTCGGCGTCTTCGCTTCTATCCCCCCCTCCCCGCTATTTGGGGGGCGCTACTACTTTTTTTTTTAATCTAGAAAAAGAAAACCAATAAACAGCGTTTCAGAACGAGGCCCGATCGAACAAGCGATAACGATTCACTCATTACAACACTCACGTCATGATAGCGCAGTAGTTTCCTCTGCATGCACGACGCTCTGACACTAATCGGCTTGTGTGGAGCAGAGTGTTCGCTGTGTTGCTCTGTTCCTGTGTGAAAAGCATGCTGTCGGGGAGAGAATAAAAAATGTTAGTCAGTACGAAAGCATGATGTACTGGACGAACAACGCGATACACATTGTGCGTCCTCCTCAGGAGTGCGTGGGTACCAACCAGCGTTGAGCCGTGAATTGGTTAAACGATTCGGTTTGTAGTCGACATCGTTCTAACTACTCTCGCTAGTTCGTGTCTAGTAGTAGTAGTAGTCTAGCCACGTCAAGCACGAGCGAGTCATTCTAGTATTCTAGGCATTCTTAGTACTACATTCGTATTGTTGTACTACGATCGTATTATTCACTAACGCGCACTAGAAAAGACAAGAGAATTGGATACAAGTTGGTTGTTCGGGGACGAGCGCGAACGCAGGTCCCCACTACCAGAAATTATACGCTCGAGTTACCCACATTTGGGGTAATCGCAGGGGTCAACCCAATCGAAGTGCAATGAAAGGGCCTCGCCCTGAGAGGACTGCCTTCATGATCACAGTTGCCTCCCGCGTCAGGTAAGTTTTTTTTTTGTGTTTACTGTACCACCAGTGGTGCGAAAGTGCAAGGCACCAGCATGGTGTTGAGCCAGGAGAGGGCCACCAGACGCCAACTTCGCCAGAGGAATCGAACCCCGCCTCTCCTGATAGCAATAAAATATTGAGTCTATGATATTAGACTAGAAAAATATTGTGAACATATAGTCAAGAGTATGATATAACCATAAAAGACAAGAGAAAGGCAAAAAACTCCCGCAGTACTGGGACCACGGAAGAAAAAGCCTGAACAATGGTGATGAATGAGAGAAGTTTCCGCAGTGCGTCCAATAAAGGGGACCACGGAAAATAACAAAAAGACGCAGTATAGAAAGGAATAATTTATAATTAAAAATTAAGTTTATAATTAAATTAATGTTTATATGATAATGTTTTTTTAAAACAGGTAGAAAACAAACGAATCTCAGGAAAGGAAGAAAAAATCGGAAAAAGGCGAATGAAGGAAAAAATAAAAGGTAGCTACAGCAATACATTCAAATAAGAAGACCGCAGTAGAAGCAGGAAGCGAGAATCGGAAAAAGACGAAAAAACGAAAAAGACGAATGAAGGAAAAAATGAAGGTAGCTACTGCAGTACGTTCAATCAAGAGGACCGCAGAAAAAAAAAAAAATCACATATACATAAAGACAATAATATTTATAAATAGGAGCTTGTGAATAATTAAATTAATTATTTATATTTATTATGTTTAAAGCGACTAGCAACAGCAGATTTATAGTCTTTGTCAATAATAGTGTTATTAATAATATGTTTAACTTGAGAAAACATGGAGGGAGGAACAGGACGAGGAGGAGCAGGACGACGAGAAGCGCCTTTGGAAGAAGTAGCTGCAGGGACAAAAATTTGAGAATCAGCAATTGAATATACCATAGATGAGGAAAGAAGATCAGTATCAGGATTAGGAGCAAGAGGGTCACCCTCAAGGGCAGGGCAAGAACTGTCTAAAATTTCAACTATAGGGGTAGCAGAATCAAGAGCATCGGAACGAGTTAAGGACAAGATCTGGGAATCAGTAATAGTAAAATCCATAGAATCAAAGGTTTCAGAAAGGGAAGTATTTGACGCAGCTGGTGAAGATAGAGCACGCAACTCAGAATCATCAACAGCAGCGTCATCACTCAAGACAGAAAAGGAATTAGTGGTAGGGACAGGAACTACAAGAGCATCAGAAAATTTTGGTTTTTTAGATAAAGGAATGAGAGACCAAGCCTCATCAGAGGCTTGGTCAGGAATATCAAAAATATTAAGAGGTACGGAATTGGACTTAGGGATAGTGGTGGAGGTCTGGTTTACAGGGAGGATATCAACTGCTACGGAAGCAGTGCGAACGGGAACAGGGTTAACAGGAGCAGAATTAACTGGAGGAACGGATGGTTGGGAGACAGTAACAGGAGTGTGGGAAGAGGTAGAAATGAAGCGAACTTCGGGAAGACGCCAAGGATTTGGGCACTGATGAGCCTTATGGTCATCAGCACCACAACGAGAACATTTATTTTTACGAGGACAATCACTATTACGATGGGACCATGAATTACAAATATAACAGGATAAAGGTTGACGACGGTAAACGTTTAAACAATAATAGGAACCTAATTTAATACAGTGAGGGATATGTTGGGTTAACGAAATCCTGACGACCCGGTCACCAGTTTCGATGCCGGCATCGTCAAGGACACGAATGACATTTATGACACGACCAAAGGACGAATATATATCGGTAACAATAAGATCAGGGACTTCGGTAGGCAAATTTCGGACAGTAACGGCAGTGACAAACGAACCTATTTCAGATAACGAACAATGAAAACCAGACAAATACAAACCACTAAACAATAAACGTTCTTTTTCTACATGACAATTTTCATTTAAAGTAATACGGAAAGTGTAGTTTGAACAAGGTTGGACACATTTAAGGGCGGACATAGATTTCAAAACGACAGATACACTATTACGGACATCAACACGGGTAATTTGTACATCTAAGGAACGGACTTTATCAGGAAGTTGGAGGAGAAGAGATAAGCGGCGGGAAACTTCATAAGTTTCGGGCACCATAACTACTGAAAACCCCAAGGGTATAAATACCCAAGGGATTTAAACAATTACAGACACGGAACAAATAAGGATACTTGATCAAACTGGACTTGACAGGACTTCACGAGACTTGACTTGACGGGACTTGACAGGACTGAAGAGAAACTGGATGAAACACAGGAACTGGATGACGTCACAGGAAAAACTCAGCAGCACCAGAGAAAGAAAATCGAATACAATTATCAAAGTGGCCGGAACATCCGCACCTCAACGACAATATGTATACGCGATACTTATCAATACTTCGAAATCAATAATGATTTGCCCGCGTCAGGTAAGTATGACTTGCCTAACGCACGGTAAAATAACCTCGCATCCGTGACGGTCGTATTCCATGTGGGAGCGCGACGACGACCCGTCCGTGCCTCTCCCCCTTCCGTGCCACATACTTGTACCATCCTGTACGTTATCCGTAAAGGAAAACGATTCGTTCGTCCAGTTAATAGAGATGTTGGGTTCTTCCCAAAGGGAAGGGGGCCATACTCGGAGGTAGTGCAATACCGAGACGACCCGTGGCTGGGACGAGGCAAGCCTCTTTTCCACAGCCTAATTCCAAAAATCAGTTTAATATATGAGCTACTCAATGAGCAGCGTATCAGATATTAAGCTGATAAGAACAGATACTACACTTGATCTTAGCCAAAAGGCCGAGAAGCGATGCCCTTCCTTCTCCAAAATTGGGGACGCCGTCGCCAAAAGGCGCACTGGCCATGTGGGAGCTAGAGCACAAAACAACGACAAATCTGCGTGTGCACTATACTATGGCACGGTACGGCAATCGAGCAAGGCCGTGCGGCAAGCACTAGTGATGCATTGTCAGTCAGTGCTGCCTGACAACCACGTTTTGGACATGTTTTCCAACTTGCCCAACTCTCCCCCGAATGCCCCGAAATGTCTCGAAGCCAACGCAACCATTCTACGAAGCTCCCCTATAAAATAGATTCTAGTGACCTCCAACTTCTGTCTACGGCCATACCATCGGGAAAACACCGGTTCTCGTCCGATCACCGAAGTTAAGCCCGATCGGGCTAGGTTAGTACTTGGATGGGTGACCGCCTGGGAATACCTAGTGCTGTAGGCATTTCATTTTTGCTCTGCTTGCTGCTTGCTTTCGGCGTCTTCGCTTCTATCCCCCCCTCCCCGCTATTTGGGGGGCGCTACTACTTTTTTTTTTAATCTAGAAAAAGAAAACCAATAAACAGCGTTTCAGAACGAGGCCCGATCGAACAAGCGATAACGATTCACTCATTACAACACTCACGTCATGATAGCGCAGTAGTTTCCTCTGCATGCACGACGCTCTGACACTAATCGGCTTGTGTGGAGCAGAGTGTTCGCTGTGTTGCTCTGTTCCTGTGTGAAAAGCATGCTGTCGGGGAGAGAATAAAAAATGTTAGTCAGTACGAAAGCATGATGTACTGGACGAACAACGCGATACACATTGTGCGTCCTCCTCAGGAGTGCGTGGGTACCAACCAGCGTTGAGCCGTGAATTGGTTAAACGATTCGGTTTGTAGTCGACATCGTTCTAACTACTCTCGCTAGTTCGTGTCTAGTAGTAGTAGTAGTCTAGCCACGTCAAGCACGAGCGAGTCATTCTAGTATTCTAGGCATTCTTAGTACTACATTCGTATTGTTGTACTACGATCGTATTATTCACTAACGCGCACTAGAAAAGACAAGAGAATTGGATACAAGTTGGTTGTTCGGGGACGAGCGCGAACGCAGGTCCCCACTACCAGAAATTATACGCTCGAGTTACCCACATTTGGGGTAATCGCAGGGGTCAACCCAATCGAAGTGCAATGAAAGGGCCTCGCCCTGAGAGGACTGCCTTCATGATCACAGTTGCCTCCCGCGTCAGGTAAGTATGACTTGCCTAACGCACGGTAAAATAACCTCGCATCCGTGACGGTCGTATTCCATGTGGGAGCGCGACGACGACCCGTCCGTGCCTCTCCCCCTTCCGTGCCACATACTTGTACCATCCTGTACGTTATCCGTAAAGGAAAACGATTCGTTCGTCCAGTTAATAGAGATGTTGGGTTCTTCCCAAAGGGAAGGGGGCCATACTCGGAGGTAGTGCAATACCGAGACGACCCGTGGCTGGGACGAGGCAAGCCTCTTTTCCACAGCCTAATTCCAAAAATCAGTTTAATATATGAGCTACTCAATGAGCAGCGTATCAGATATTAAGCTGATAAGAACAGATACTACACTTGATCTTAGCCAAAAGGCCGAGAAGCGATGCCCTTCCTTCTCCAAAATTGGGGACGCCGTCGCCAAAAGGCGCACTGGCCATGTGGGAGCTAGAGCACAAAACAACGACAAATCTGCGTGTGCACTATACTATGGCACGGTACGGCAATCGAGCAAGGCCGTGCGGCAAGCACTAGTGATGCATTGTCAGTCAGTGCTGCCTGACAACCACGTTTTGGACATGTTTTCCAACTTGCCCAACTCTCCCCCGAATGCCCCGAAATGTCTCGAAGCCAACGCAACCATTCTACGAAGCTCCCCTATAAAATAGATTCTAGTGACCTCCAACTTCTGTCTACGGCCATACCATCGGGAAAACACCGGTTCTCGTCCGATCACCGAAGTTAAGCCCGATCGGGCTAGGTTAGTACTTGGATGGGTGACCGCCTGGGAATACCTAGTGCTGTAGGCATTTCATTTTTGCTCTGCTTGCTGCTTGCTTTCGGCGTCTTCGCTTCTATCCCCCCCTCCCCGCTATTTGGGGGGCGCTACTACTTTTTTTTTTAATCTAGAAAAAGAAAACCAATAAACAGCGTTTCAGAACGAGGCCCGATCGAACAAGCGATAACGATTCACTCATTACAACACTCACGTCATGATAGCGCAGTAGTTTCCTCTGCATGCACGACGCTCTGACACTAATCGGCTTGTGTGGAGCAGAGTGTTCGCTGTGTTGCTCTGTTCCTGTGTGAAAAGCATGCTGTCGGGGAGAGAATAAAAAATGTTAGTCAGTACGAAAGCATGATGTACTGGACGAACAACGCGATACACATTGTGCGTCCTCCTCAGGAGTGCGTGGGTACCAACCAGCGTTGAGCCGTGAATTGGTTAAACGATTCGGTTTGTAGTCGACATCGTTCTAACTACTCTCGCTAGTTCGTGTCTAGTAGTAGTAGTAGTCTAGCCACGTCAAGCACGAGCGAGTCATTCTAGTATTCTAGGCATTCTTAGTACTACATTCGTATTGTTGTACTACGATCGTATTATTCACTAACGCGCACTAGAAAAGACAAGAGAATTGGATACAAGTTGGTTGTTCGGGGACGAGCGCGAACGCAGGTCCCCACTACCAGAAATTATACGCTCGAGTTACCCACATTTGGGGTAATCGCAGGGGTCAACCCAATCGAAGTGCAATGAAAGGGCCTCGCCCTGAGAGGACTGCCTTCATGATCACAGTTGCCTCCCGCGTCAGGTAAGTATGACTTGCCTAACGCACGGTAAAATAACCTCGCATCCGTGACGGTCGTATTCCATGTGGGAGCGCGACGACGACCCGTCCGTGCCTCTCCCCCTTCCGTGCCACATACTTGTACCATCCTGTACGTTATCCGTAAAGGAAAACGATTCGTTCGTCCAGTTAATAGAGATGTTGGGTTCTTCCCAAAGGGAAGGGGGCCATACTCGGAGGTAGTGCAATACCGAGACGACCCGTGGCTGGGACGAGGCAAGCCTCTTTTCCACAGCCTAATTCCAAAAATCAGTTTAATATATGAGCTACTCAATGAGCAGCGTATCAGATATTAAGCTGATAAGAACAGATTTTTTTTTTTTTTTTTTTTCAATATCCGGGTAACTCCCGGCAGTTTATTTACATTAAATCTACTAACTTGTATTTACAGGACAGGTACGGAAACGGGGACGTTACTTTTACAGACCAGGAAAGCGGTTTTTCTCACTTGAAATGTCAGTGTTCAACCATTGTTCATAGTTCTTATTTATCATAGATCAAAGTTCATTTTGTTCTGGGTCTAGTATAAATTTAAACGGAGGTTATATCCCTCTTTATTGCTTATAGTCGTGAGCGAAAGCTTAAACATGAATTACTACTTTTCCGTGCCTGACCGTACACAATATGTCACGGTATTGCCACCTAATTACAAACAGTTCCCTCGGTAGGGACTTAAAATCTACAAACACTCTTGCTTCAATGTCTTTTCGAACAGCGTTTCTAATGCCGTTGACATTGTCCACGCTGTTCCTAAACGTAGCCCTGTTGCGGCTGAGCCACAAATGGTAAACTATTGTTTTAATCACGTACCGTGCTAGACTCGCTGCCGATACACTGGTTGTATCGGGAAACTGATTCAATAGTATCACTTCCGGGGTTGGGATAAAACTCGGAATGAATTTCCGTATAACTGGAAAGAACTCTGCCCATACTTTCTTGGCTCTAGTGCAAAGAACGAGGCAATGGTCGATTGTCTCGGTCCTGTTGCACACCGCACAGTTTTGCGAACTAACCTTATACCCCCAGTCGGTGAGATTTTTTCGCACTTTTAAACCTCTGTTTACCGCCAACCAAACTATATCTGATTTTTTTGCTTCTGTAAGCGGATCTCTTATGGCGGACCAAATGTCCTCCCATTTGTTGTCTTTTGGCCTATTTCGCCAGAAGCCCGTCGCTAATGGCTCTACATACTTCTCTGCTACAATCTCCTTGTACAAGGCTTTTGTTGTTTCTGCAGGGGGGAGAGACAGTTTCTTCACTCCTTCCAGAAACAACTCATAATATACCGTAGCCGTCATTGCATTCGGTATCAAATTAGATTTTAAACCTCGCCAGACTGGGTGTAGTGCAGCCACTCGTCTACCGATAAAATATCTTGTCATGTAATGCCATTTGACTTTACCTCCTACAAGCGCTTCGTTTACGTTTTTGATACGTAGTGCCTTACATTTCGTTTGGAAGTCTATTATACCGAGACCACCCTTCCAAGGTGGCAATATGCAAGACCGCCGCTTGACGGTCTCCATTCTACCGCCCCAAATAAAAGGCCAAATTGTTTTTTCATACATTAGAACTACCCACGAGGGGACTGGTAGAACTCTGGCTAGGTACCAGAATTTCGTTGAACCGATCACATTAACGATCAGTGCCTTCCCGGTAAAGGACAGACTCCGTGATTTCCACATGTCTAGAGTTTTGCTCAACTTCAATAATTTTGGTTCCCAATTTTCTCTGTCTGCATCTTCGCCAAAAATTATTCCTAAAATCTTTATCTTTGTGACCCATTTTAAACCGTGGGGTTTAAATGGGTTTGTTTTCCAACGTCCCAGCCACATCGCTTCAGTTTTCTTATTATTAAGCTTTGCTCCCGTGGCATTTTCGTACGTTTTTACCACTTTTAAAACTTTGTCTAACGACGTGAGGTTTTTAACATAAATCGTCATGTCGTCTGCGTATTGTGATACTTTAAATTCTTCCCCTTTTGCTCCGGGAAGTAGAAAGCCGTTGATCTCTTTGTCTTTTCTTATCTGGTTTCCTAAAACTTCGGCCACCAAAACATACAACAGTGGTGACATAGGACACCCCTGTCTAATACCTTTCTCTAGGTTAAAGTGTTCTGTAAACCAGCCGTTGCACAAAATTGTGCTGTTGGCTCCGCGATACAACAATTTTATCCATTTTCTAAATTCAGGTCCGAACCCGAAAGTCTCTAAGGTCTTTTCTAAAAAATCCCGATCAACTCGATCAAAGGCTTTTTCTTGATCTAAATTAATTAGTATACCTGTTTCTTCGGTTTTCTCAATCAGATCTAAAATGTCTCTAATCATATTTAGATTATCGGATATCTTTCTTCCCGGTACTGAACATGTTTGGTCTAAATCAATTATATTCTCTAGCACTTTTTTCAGGCGCTCCGATAAACATTTCGCTATGATTTTATAATCGATATTTAGTAATGAGATGGGTCTCCAGTTCTTTAAATCTCTGCGTTCGTCTTTTTTGTATAAAAGTCTTATTATGCTTTCTCTCATGCTGGTCGGCAGACATTCTAGAAGCGAGCTTTCATTCACAACTTCCAGAAATTCGTCTTCGAGTTTTTCCCAGAATTTTAAGTAAAATTCGGCTGGGAGCCCGTCTGATCCCGGTGTTTTCCCTTTAGCTAATTTCTTAAGCGCATTTGTGATTTCCCGTTTGGAAATCAATCCTTCGCATTTTTTTCTTGATTCTTCTTCTAATTTATTGTCTAGATTCCCTAGTAGAATTTTCTGTGCTTCGGCGTTTGTTTCTTCTTTTCGGTAAAGCTCAGAATAAAAGCCGTGCAAAGCTGTTAGTATTTCTTCCGTGGAATCGACTTCTTTATTATTTTTATCGAAACATGAGCCTAGGTGATTATTGTCTCTGTGTCCTTTTTCTAGGTTGAAGAAATACCTGGTGGTTTTTTCACCTTCTTCAATCCATTTAGAACGGCTTCTAATTTTAGCTCCTTCAAGTTGTTGTTGTTCGAGTGCACTTAACTGGCTTCCCAGGGTCAAAATTTCGCGACTCGCTGTCGCGTCGCCTCTAGCTAGTCTGGTTTTAGCTTTTATCAATAGTTTCGTAATTCGAATATGCTCGTGAGTGAATTCTCTCTTTTTCCTCTTACTAAACTCAATAGATTTTTTCTTAACATTCTTCTTTAAATAATCCCACCACATCCCCCGGGTTCCGAAGTTATCTTTTTCTTCTTTAATTTCTTCAATCAAGTTGTCGATTTCTGTCACGTATTCATTTTCATGTAATAGGGATGTATTTAATTTCCATATTCCCGGTCCTCTCGAAGCAAAGTTATTGAAGTTCAACCTTAGTGTGACGAAGTCGTGGTCGGAGAAAGTACATGGCCGTATTTCACAAGAGCGAATCTGATCTTGAAGCAGTTTTGGTGTGTAAAAACGATCTAACCGCGAGCCGATTGTTTTGTTGCTGTTGAGCCATGTGAATTGGCTCATATTCGGGTGCAGTTTTTGCCATGTGTCTACTAAATCGAAATCGTGTTTCAAGTTTTTGAGTTCTTCTTTACCGGCAAAACTACTTTCTGTTGAGCCGTTTTTGTCTCGTGCATATTCTACACAGTTAAAATCACCACCTAAGATCACCTCGGCTCCCGGGTAAAAATATTTATGAACGCCTGACAGAAATTCTTTTCTTGCTTTAAGCTCATTAGGTGCATAAATAGAAACTAAATTAAGTTTGACCCGGCCAAAATTGGCCAAGAGGCTCATAACTCTGCCGTCTGTGTCATGTTTATATGCTATCACTTCTAGGGGGCTATTTTTCTTTAAGACTATGCCTACCCCGGCGCTTTTTTCTGTCCCGAAACTCCAATAACAATTACCTTGCCATTCTTTTTCAAAAGCAATCGCCTTTTTCTTCCGATCTATGTGTGTTTCCTGTAATAACAGGATATCACTCTGACAATTAGCTAGACCTGGTATGGCTATTTCACGTTTTTGTTTACTTCCTAGCCCCCTAACATTGATTGTAGTCACAGTCGGCAGAATGAACTTTAGCTAAGTTAGATATTAAATTCAGTCTTTCGAATTCTTAGCTGGGTTTATCTCGTTAGACGAGCTGTCAGAATCACGGCCCCGCTTGTTGTTACCTTCAGCATCCATGTCGATCGGCTCATCTATGTTGGATGAATTTGCTGTAGATTTCTTCGTTCTGCTTCGACTTCTGTGACTGGGGAGGATTGGCCGTGTTGGTTTACGGATGACTCCCGCTAGGAAACTCTCAGGGGTGATCGGATATTTCGGCGGTTTGAAGCTCGTCTTTTTGTTTACAACAGTGGTCCAGGTATTTTCTTCTACTTCTTGGCTGGGGGGGATAGTATTGGCCCATTGGAATCCACTTGCCTCTTCGACCTGGGTATCATTGCTCTCTTTTTCTTTTTCTTTTTCTTTTTCTGGTTGTTTTTCTGGTGTTTTTTCTGGTTCAGTGGGAGTTTGAGGTTGCTCCACGGTCTTTGTGTTCTTGTTATCGCTCTCTTCTTTCTCCTCAGGTTTCTCAGTGGATGTCTGTTCCTGGTCCATCTTTTCATTCGTCTGGTTTGTTTGTTCTGTTTCTCCATTTTCGTCGGTGTTTTCCCATCCAGTACGGGCAGGGTCCTCGATTTCTGCTTCTCTTTGTCGCCTTCTGTACTCTGGGAAACGCACGATGTTGGCCCATGAACCGGTGCAGTCTCGTGCAATGTGGGCCATGTTTCCACACAATTTGCAGGCTAGCCCGTGTGGGCATTCTTTACTGTGATGGCCAAACTCTCGGCAATTGTAGCATAGCTTTACCTCACAGTCGCTGGCTAGATGACCCGCTACTCCACACTTTCTACATGTTTTGACCTGTCCCTGGTAGAAAATTACCACTTGATGGTCTCCCACGTACAGGTACGAGGGTAGTGGTTTCGTTATTTCCATTCGTACAGTGCGTGTACCGGTTTCAATTGGAGTTCCAGCGTACTTATCTCTGCGTAGACCCAGAACAAGACCATATGGCTTGAGGATGGCTCTGACCGTGTCGTCTGGGACTTCATAAGGCATGTACATAAGCTTTACAAATTTTACTGAACTCTCGATATTCTTCGCCATGTAGGGGACATCATTCACTTTCAAACAGCCGCTCGATAAAAACCTCTCCTTAATGTATTCATTCGCAAAGCTCACATAACTATCACCGTTTTGTTCTCTCTGAACGCATTTAATTTCCTCTGGTGAAAATCCCTCATCGTAAAGTGCTTCGTAAACTTCTCGACAGGATGGTCTGATTCCGTGGGCGAATCCTGTGCTGACACATACGGTCGTTTCCCTTCTCATACGGTTAAACATGGCGTCGCTTACACCACAGTGACGATTGCGAGATCGGCCGTCAAACCGTAGAAGTTCGGGACAAACGGGATCCCCGTTACGGGGCCGAGTCCCTAAGAAAAACACAAGTTACAAAGAGAGGAAAGTTGACTAAGACGATCTTAGCCAAAAGGCCGAGAAGCGATGCCCTTCCTTCTCCAAAATTGGGGACGCCGTCGCCAAAAGGCGCACTGGCCATGTGGGAGCTAGAGCACAAAACAACGACAAATCTGCGTGTGCACTATACTATGGCACGGTACGGCAATCGAGCAAGGCCGTGCGGCAAGCACTAGTGATGCATTGTCAGTCAGTGCTGCCTGACAACCACGTTTTGGACATGTTTTCCAACTTGCCCAACTCTCCCCCGAATGCCCCGAAATGTCTCGAAGCCAACGCAACCATTCTACGAAGCTCCCCTATAAAATAGATTCTAGTGACCTCCAACTTCTGTCTACGGCCATACCATCGGGAAAACACCGGTTCTCGTCCGATCACCGAAGTTAAGCCCGATCGGGCTAGGTTAGTACTTGGATGGGTGACCGCCTGGGAATACCTAGTGCTGTAGGCATTTCATTTTTGCTCTGCTTGCTGCTTGCTTTCGGCGTCTTCGCTTCTATCCCCCCCTCCCCGCTATTTGGGGGGCGCTACTACTTTTTTTTTTAATCTAGAAAAAGAAAACCAATAAACAGCGTTTCAGAACGAGGCCCGATCGAACAAGCGATAACGATTCACTCATTACAACACTCACGTCATGATAGCGCAGTAGTTTCCTCTGCATGCACGACGCTCTGACACTAATCGGCTTGTGTGGAGCAGAGTGTTCGCTGTGTTGCTCTGTTCCTGTGTGAAAAGCATGCTGTCGGGGAGAGAATAAAAAATGTTAGTCAGTACGAAAGCATGATGTACTGGACGAACAACGCGATACACATTGTGCGTCCTCCTCAGGAGTGCGTGGGTACCAACCAGCGTTGAGCCGTGAATTGGTTAAACGATTCGGTTTGTAGTCGACATCGTTCTAACTACTCTCGCTAGTTCGTGTCTAGTAGTAGTAGTAGTCTAGCCACGTCAAGCACGAGCGAGTCATTCTAGTATTCTAGGCATTCTTAGTACTACATTCGTATTGTTGTACTACGATCGTATTATTCACTAACGCGCACTAGAAAAGACAAGAGAATTGGATACAAGTTGGTTGTTCGGGGACGAGCGCGAACGCAGGTCCCCACTACCAGAAATTATACGCTCGAGTTACCCACATTTGGGGTAATCGCAGGGGTCAACCCAATCGAAGTGCAATGAAAGGGCCTCGCCCTGAGAGGACTGCCTTCATGATCACAGTTGCCTCCCGCGTCAGGTAAGTATGACTTGCCTAACGCACGGTAAAATAACCTCGCATCCGTGACGGTCGTATTCCATGTGGGAGCGCGACGACGACCCGTCCGTGCCTCTCCCCCTTCCGTGCCACATACTTGTACCATCCTGTACGTTATCCGTAAAGGAAAACGATTCGTTCGTCCAGTTAATAGAGATGTTGGGTTCTTCCCAAAGGGAAGGGGGCCATACTCGGAGGTAGTGCAATACCGAGACGACCCGTGGCTGGGACGAGGCAAGCCTCTTTTCCACAGCCTAATTCCAAAAATCAGTTTAATATATGAGCTACTCAATGAGCAGCGTATCAGATATTAAGCTGATAAGAACAGATACTACACTTGATCTTAGCCAAAAGGCCGAGAAGCGATGCCCTTCCTTCTCCAAAATTGGGGACGCCGTCGCCAAAAGGCGCACTGGCCATGTGGGAGCTAGAGCACAAAACAACGACAAATCTGCGTGTGCACTATACTATGGCACGGTACGGCAATCGAGCAAGGCCGTGCGGCAAGCACTAGTGATGCATTGTCAGTCAGTGCTGCCTGACAACCACGTTTTGGACATGTTTTCCAACTTGCCCAACTCTCCCCCGAATGCCCCGAAATGTCTCGAAGCCAACGCAACCATTCTACGAAGCTCCCCTATAAAATAGATTCTAGTGACCTCCAACTTCTGTCTACGGCCATACCATCGGGAAAACACCGGTTCTCGTCCGATCACCGAAGTTAAGCCCGATCGGGCTAGGTTAGTACTTGGATGGGTGACCGCCTGGGAATACCTAGTGCTGTAGGCATTTCATTTTTGCTCTGCTTGCTGCTTGCTTTCGGCGTCTTCGCTTCTATCCCCCCCTCCCCGCTATTTGGGGGGCGCTACTACTTTTTTTTTTAATCTAGAAAAAGAAAACCAATAAACAGCGTTTCAGAACGAGGCCCGATCGAACAAGCGATAACGATTCACTCATTACAACACTCACGTCATGATAGCGCAGTAGTTTCCTCTGCATGCACGACGCTCTGACACTAATCGGCTTGTGTGGAGCAGAGTGTTCGCTGTGTTGCTCTGTTCCTGTGTGAAAAGCATGCTGTCGGGGAGAGAATAAAAAATGTTAGTCAGTACGAAAGCATGATGTACTGGACGAACAACGCGATACACATTGTGCGTCCTCCTCAGGAGTGCGTGGGTACCAACCAGCGTTGAGCCGTGAATTGGTTAAACGATTCGGTTTGTAGTCGACATCGTTCTAACTACTCTCGCTAGTTCGTGTCTAGTAGTAGTAGTAGTCTAGCCACGTCAAGCACGAGCGAGTCATTCTAGTATTCTAGGCATTCTTAGTACTACATTCGTATTGTTGTACTACGATCGTATTATTCACTAACGCGCACTAGAAAAGACAAGAGAATTGGATACAAGTTGGTTGTTCGGGGACGAGCGCGAACGCAGGTCCCCACTACCAGAAATTATACGCTCGAGTTACCCACATTTGGGGTAATCGCAGGGGTCAACCCAATCGAAGTGCAATGAAAGGGCCTCGCCCTGAGAGGACTGCCTTCATGATCACAGTTGCCTCCCGCGTCAGGTAAGTATGACTTGCCTAACGCACGGTAAAATAACCTCGCATCCGTGACGGTCGTATTCCATGTGGGAGCGCGACGACGACCCGTCCGTGCCTCTCCCCCTTCCGTGCCACATACTTGTACCATCCTGTACGTTATCCGTAAAGGAAAACGATTCGTTCGTCCAGTTAATAGAGATGTTGGGTTCTTCCCAAAGGGAAGGGGGCCATACTCGGAGGTAGTGCAATACCGAGACGACCCGTGGCTGGGACGAGGCAAGCCTCTTTTCCACAGCCTAATTCCAAAAATCAGTTTAATATATGAGCTACTCAATGAGCAGCGTATCAGATATTAAGCTGATAAGAACAGATACTACACTTGATCTTAGCCAAAAGGCCGAGAAGCGATGCCCTTCCTTCTCCAAAATTGGGGACGCCGTCGCCAAAAGGCGCACTGGCCATGTGGGAGCTAGAGCACAAAACAACGACAAATCTGCGTGTGCACTATACTATGGCACGGTACGGCAATCGAGCAAGGCCGTGCGGCAAGCACTAGTGATGCATTGTCAGTCAGTGCTGCCTGACAACCACGTTTTGGACATGTTTTCCAACTTGCCCAACTCTCCCCCGAATGCCCCGAAATGTCTCGAAGCCAACGCAACCATTCTACGAAGCTCCCCTATAAAATAGATTCTAGTGACCTCCAACTTCTGTCTACGGCCATACCATCGGGAAAACACCGGTTCTCGTCCGATCACCGAAGTTAAGCCCGATCGGGCTAGGTTAGTACTTGGATGGGTGACCGCCTGGGAATACCTAGTGCTGTAGGCATTTCATTTTTGCTCTGCTTGCTGCTTGCTTTCGGCGTCTTCGCTTCTATCCCCCCCTCCCCGCTATTTGGGGGGCGCTACTACTTTTTTTTTTAATCTAGAAAAAGAAAACCAATAAACAGCGTTTCAGAACGAGGCCCGATCGAACAAGCGATAACGATTCACTCATTACAACACTCACGTCATGATAGCGCAGTAGTTTCCTCTGCATGCACGACGCTCTGACACTAATCGGCTTGTGTGGAGCAGAGTGTTCGCTGTGTTGCTCTGTTCCTGTGTGAAAAGCATGCTGTCGGGGAGAGAATAAAAAATGTTAGTCAGTACGAAAGCATGATGTACTGGACGAACAACGCGATACACATTGTGCGTCCTCCTCAGGAGTGCGTGGGTACCAACCAGCGTTGAGCCGTGAATTGGTTAAACGATTCGGTTTGTAGTCGACATCGTTCTAACTACTCTCGCTAGTTCGTGTCTAGTAGTAGTAGTAGTCTAGCCACGTCAAGCACGAGCGAGTCATTCTAGTATTCTAGGCATTCTTAGTACTACATTCGTATTGTTGTACTACGATCGTATTATTCACTAACGCGCACTAGAAAAGACAAGAGAATTGGATACAAGTTGGTTGTTCGGGGACGAGCGCGAACGCAGGTCCCCACTACCAGAAATTATACGCTCGAGTTACCCACAT
>JAOWCC010000957.1:0-27685 GCA_030867875.1 Actinernus sp. WN-2022 | reverse complement strand
GTGAAACTTTGCACAGTTCCAGAGCTGGCGTAGCTATCACACTAAACTTATCAGGGAGTCAACTAGCCAACACAATGAGTCATGTTGGTTGCGCAACGCCGGGGGGGGGGGGGGGGGGGGGGGGGGGGGGGTAATTACATGAAAAATGGTTATGTATGTGAGGCCAAGAGGCTCAAACCCTGACCCTGTTTGACCCAATCCGAGCTCCAAAACACTGATTGCCCCTTCTTCCCGGCCGGTATACCGCGTACCGGGATTGCATGCAAACTACGGAACATTTCAAGTCGGGACGTGGCATTGGGTAAACAAATCAGCAGATTAAGTACATAGATAAGTACTGAAGTACGAATTAGCGACGTCACGATGTATGGGAACCTCGGTGCTTGCATGTGGCCAGGCGGCAACAGAATGTCTTTTTTTGGCATAGTAGCTAAATAAACTGAACCCTAACTGCCTAAAATATACTGAACCCCGACCCTGACTGCTCCCAAATTATACTCAAATCCTGACCCTCATCTGCCCAAATCAGGTCAAATCCCTGACCCTACCTGCCCGGCAAACTGAGCTCAAAACCCTGACCCACCCCGGCGGCACATACATAATACGTCACAAACAGGAGTACCCCCAAACCCCTCCCCCCCCCCCCAAAAAAAAAAACATGCAGTGTTCTTGCAAAGATTTGACGAAGACTGGGGCGAACGGGTTGATGTCGACGATAATAGTAACTAGAAAGTGTGCTTCAGAAAATGTTTTTTTTTTTTCAAATAATGGAACAACGGATTAGGTACTTATTGACTGAGTGGGAGGGCCGGATGGGAATATATTTGGCTCGAGGTCATGACGACGTACGGACCTAGGCGGCTTTTTCCGGCCCGCTCACGCCATACACGGCCGGCCCTCGTCACATGACTTTTGTAAATGGTTTTGAAAGGAAAGCGCGCGCGGGCCGAACGGGTCATATGATGTTGAAGCTTATGCCTGATATTCAATTTCTCAATGCCTCCTCCTAATTGAAAATTCTGAAGCACATGTCGGGGCCATTGGGGCGGGTATCGTAACAGCCAACTGCCCCTGATGGGCGGGGAAAAGGTCCAAATGTAACACTGTATAAATGTTACATTCCCCGCTATGTCCCGGGGGTCGGCGGGCCGGAGTTTCAATTGACTAGTGCATCAACGACGAGCAAAAACTGATAAAGTAACGCACGTTTGACCAATGAGAGGAAAGCAGTCCCACGGTCATTAGTAAGATCTTTTCGATCTCGTACACTTCTTCTGCGGTGGCTTCCGGCTTTGTATCTGGCGGCCGATGTTCCTCCGTGTGTGTATTCGTTTATTAAATTCTGTAAGGTTATAACTTGATCAGGATTGAGTTCGGTGCCTGTTGAGTCAACGGTGACGTCGGGTTTAGTCTTCGGGGTGTGTATTTGTGCAGTATAGTACTAGTTTGTTTCGCATGGCTAGGATCCTTGATGTCCAAGGCGATGACAGGTGCTAAAAGGGCGGTGAATTGCTCAAGATTAGTTATGCGGTAAATTTTCACCGGATGGGGTGTCGGATTGATGAGCCTATTAAAAATGGTACTATTCCATCAGTAGATACAGAAACTAGGGCGGCGGCTCCACAAATGTTGTAGCGTTCGGGGAACTGGTCGTTTGCTTCGATATGGCCTGAGCTATATGAGTATAACAGTTTCGGATTCAGGCGGTAAAACATACGTGGCTACGGCGTGTACTGAACAACCTGTGTCTGTACCATTGTAACCGTCTGCGGAGTCCCGACCGAAATTGATAGAATGTTGCTCAAAGTTAATGATAGAGTTGTAATGGGAGTGAAAATCGCAACCGAGTATGACATCGTACGCTAAATTATCAATAACATAAGCGGGGAATTCATACACTTCTGATCCGATAGTGAACGGCACTTGGATGGTGCCTATGATTGGCGTACTGTCACCACTGACAGTTTGGATGGCAGAAAGCACTGGAGATGTAACCGGAGGATGTTTACTGAGGTCCGGCCGACGTTTCCACAGTGCAAAACTAATCGCCGTTACTGCTGCGCCAGTATCGCAAAGGAATGGAATTTCTTCGTCTTCGATTTTACCCTGGATAAAAAGATTGTTAGTACTCAGTTTACTGAAAGGGGCGGTGGCTGAAATAAAAGGCACAGATACTTGTTCCATATCGTGGTGTTTATGTATAGCATTAGTTATCGGGTCGGGATCAGAAGGGTCACGCGTGTCGTGTGTCAGATCACGGAACGCCAAAGTCGATGCGGACGGGCGTCTAGATCTAGAGGAGAAGGGGAGTTCACTTGAAATGGACAACGGTTCGTCAAGAAGACCGGTAGCGAAAGACATATCAAGTACTGAAGCTTGTGCCACTGTAAATTCAGGTCCATCATCAATATCTATCAAAAACGGTTCTCCCTTAGAAAATAGACTATCATTATCAATAACAACATTCGCACATATTTGGGAGTCATCTTCTGTTACACTATACGCACAACTCATAGCAGGCACTTCGTCGTTAGGTCTATCGGTACTTTTGGCTTCCAAAACATCTTTCGTATCAGGCATCTGGGTGGGAATATGAAAATCTATGTCTCTGAGTTCATTAAATACTTCGCACCATTCCTACTGGCACACTCTGTGACCTTATTCGCATGATTCTAACCATGAATAACTTTTCTTTTGACGATAACCACTACCTTCAGATTCACGGCACAGCCATGGGTACTAGAATGGCCCCTACTTTTGCCAATCTGTTTCTTGTTTTTTTCGAAGCCAACGCCCTGGAAAACGCTCCATCTCAACCACATACTTGGCTTCGATATATCGATGATATTTTTATGATCTGGACCGAAGGTCCAGACAACCTAAAAATATTCATCGATTATCTTAATGACATTCACCCTACCATCAAATTCACCAGCTCACACTCTTCTACTAACGTACCTTTCCTTGACGTTAATGTTTCTTTAAACAATGGTAATATCGAGACTGATCTCTATTCTAAACCCACAGATAAGCACCAACATCTACTTTATTCATCTTGCCATCCACAACATACCAAAAAAGCCATCCCTTTTAGCTTAACCCTCCGTTTACGACGTATCTGTTCTACCGACGAAGCTTTTAAGCACCGCACTGCTGAGCTTACCACATACCTCATTAAACGCGGCTAATAACCGTTCCTTTCTTGCTAGACAAATACAACGCGCTGCCGACATCCCTCGCGCTTTTGCTCTACAAACCAAAGACACACACAATTCTAACCGTATACCTTTTGTTATTACTTATAACCCATCACTCCCTCATATTTCTGAATAATTAAGAAGAACTACAGCCTGCTACACTCCTCTGTCCGCTGCAAGAAAGTCTTCCAACACTTGCCACTTTTAGCCTTCAGACGCACCTCTAACCTCCGTGACTTACTAGTTAAAGCTAAACTACCTTCTAACTCGACTGATCCTCAGCTCCCACCTGGCTCTTTCCGCTGTGGAAAGAACTGTTCTACTTGCCCCTACATCTGCGACGGACAACCTACTTATACTTTTTTCTCTACCGGTGAAATACGCTCTATCAGAACTAATTTGACGTGTAACACAAAAAATCTAATCTACATGATTCAATGCAACCGCTGCAATTTACAATACATAGGTGAGACAAAACGACGTTTGAAAGACAGATTTAACGAACATCGACGGACCGTAGACAAGTATAACAAGAGCCCATCTGGGCTTTCACTCGGGCCACATTAGATTGAAGATGAAATACACTTTCATTTGAAATCCACTTAATCCTCTAATATTAACCAAAGGGAAGAATTATTAGCTGAATTTAGCAGTCTTTAAGAGTGGCCGGTAGCGCGGTTACTTTCATTCTCTGCTCCCCTAGTATATATGTAATTTAATAGTTTCTTAATTTTCTCGTATGTTGACCTTTTAATTTAAACACTACTTATTCGTTTAACACACAGCATTTGAGCAGGCATATATTCATTGTTTTGAACCCGAGAATTAACCGTACTACCGTACTTCATGGTCCCTTTCTTTAGTAGTGGGTTGTCGGTCAGGTGATTGTAAACTCTCGTCATTTAGTACAGAAAATGTATTCTGATGAATAGGGATCGGGTTGTCATGTAAGAAAATATGGCTCTTGAACAAACTGATAAGCTTCAGTAGGTTGGGTAGTCTCAGAACATTGTCTTCTTTTTTGTATTCTTGATTTTTGTTTTTAAATCTCATGCAGCTTTAATTATTATATCCGCTTTCAACTCGCCATTTTCAACTTCTAGGTCAATATATAATATATTCGAGATGACAGCATCTTGATTTCGGTCTTGTATATATTATCTTGCTGTACTAATTTGTCTTCCAAATGACGGCCGAGTTTGGTTTCTTGATTCGTGTTTTGATGTGACGAGAGTAAGAATTCATTACGCATATCAGTTAGGTCAGCCTCCATGTTACAAATCAAGGTCGTTAAAGCAGCGAGAGAGTTCTTATTGCGGGCTAACAAATATTTTTATCCTCGTGAAGAATCTAAAGAATTCCGTCTCTTCCGGTTTGAATTTGACTCATGTGTATGTTGCTTTTGGAGTTTCAAGGATATGTTGATCCAAAACTACAGGCTCTTGGGGTTTTTTCATTGACTTGTGAACTTGCAGGCTCTGTAATTTGTTTTGTTTTCTTAGTATAACATAAAGTGTTGAACATGTTCATGTTATCAAGCATGTCGCGCGTGACCTCTGTTTCTTCGTTCATTAAGTTCTCTACTTTCATCTGTAATCTGGGAAACTCTATCTGTGCCCATGCCTTGGCACATAACTATTCCTGTTGTTAAGTAGACGTGGATGATTATAAGTAAAATCCTTCGACAGCTTGTACCGTTTCCGCTAGGTCCATATCCTCGCTGGAACGAAATAACTTGATCTCAATACTCTCTGATCCAACTTACGGTAAATTTAAATCTCTGACAGTTTTTAAGAGACTCATAATATTGGTCTTGAAGTGCTTCACCCAAAATAAGATGTTCTCCTCGGATGTTTTAAATGCAGCACAGCGAGCCGATGGCTTATAGATTCCAATATCTATTTCTTCGAATTTTAGCTTTCCGGATCCTGGCCCCAACACTGGCTTCAGGTCGTCGTACGTGTCGTATAATAAAATCACTGGCCATCTGGGTAAAAAACGCGGTCCTTCGGCTCCGACAATAGCGCCAGTTGAAATATCCTGAGCCTGTTGGAAGGCTTTCGCACGAGTGAAGTTAAATAAAACATTAAACTGGCTTACATTTGAGAGATGAGACTCCAAATTAGAGAGAAAGTTCCTCGCGGGTCCTCCGCCATCTTGCTTTACTGTATTTAATGTGAATAATTAACCTGGCGATTGTTGCGTGATCAGCACAGTGCAATCTGATTGGTGTGAATTTGACCTTTAACGCATGCGCAGAAATTTTGCGACACCCAACAAAAAAAAAAAAACGACTTGCATTTTAAGACTCGGTGCTGCCACAGGCAGCCCGAGTAATAACATATCTAAACCTACAACAGCTGCTGAACATTTTCTCTCGACACCTAATCACACTGCTAATGACATGCAACTAATCCCCATCGAAAAAATGTTCTCTAAGGGACGGACCATTAGATTATTGATGGGGGGGTTGCGTGAATTTTAGTTGCTCGATATTTTTTTTTCTGATTCTAGCGCTGCACGATATTTTTTTAAAGCACCATGACCTTGCACGATATTTTTTTCTGAACTTACCTAAATATTTTTTCAGTTATATTAATGCAATATATTTTGTACCAACAATCCTATAATTTTTTTTAGCGTGACTGCTTTTTTACATTGCACGCACTCCCGCTCGCTCAAGTAGCATTCCTGGTTAGGCCTTGGAAATTTAAGAAAGCCACAGAATTAATGGTAAATGCCAAAACAAAGCATGGATATTCTGTGGCTGACAAACAGGCTAAGATAAAAAGGAGAAAAGGAAAGTCAAAGTAACAAAAGCAAGAAATCACCACATAGATATCTGGCCTCTATCAGCAGAAGTGATGAAACACAAACTGGTCCCACTATGGATAGTGATGCTGAGTGGGTTTACAGAGGAGGAGGACTAATATTAGTTCCAAAAACCTATCATTACCATTTATATTTCATATAAATATTTCAACTTGATCTCATTGTATCTCTCTTCTTGTGTATAAACCTGCGAACATTTATAACCCGGATCATGCGTACTGTACGCAATGTCGGCCGACGTATCGGGCGACATGTGGACCGACGGTCAGCCGATAGGCGGCCGAGGGTCGGCCGAGAGTCGACCGCTACTCGGCCGAGAGTCGACCGCTACTCGGCCGAGACTTAGCTATTCTGTATGTCGGCCGACATGGTTGATGATGCACCGACAGTCGGCCGATTGATCACCAACACTCTATAGCTATCGATAGTTTACCAACAGTCGGCCGAGGTATCGGTGACTTGTGATATTTTCAGCTACCGTATATGTACTTCAAAGGTTGTAGAGGCCACGACTATTAATGCTTTCGTACAAGGCCGCTAACCTTTGTAAACTTGAAATAGCATAAACTAGCAGCTCCTTATTTATTTCCCAGCCATGCGCCTCTGCATAATACTCCGATTGGAGTGCGTGGAGCATATATGAGAATTAGAACCGAGCCCTTCAGTAAAAAAATGATGCTTATTAATAAATCATAGCGACCCCAATATTTTCAAATGTTATTTTATGTCGAATACTGGGAGCCGGCGCGGGGTTTAAGTATCGACGAATTCATTAGAATAGCTTGGCCTATACATGTGTCAGCTTCAGTTTAAATTGACCCATTTATATAGTTCGCTGCTTATATAGCTTAGCGATGCGGCTAACTTCCTCTCGTATAAATAGCCCTATTGTTGCTACCCTATTCCAGATTCAAGGCGAAATCTCCCCTTCAGATAAAAAAAAAACGGTACCCTGTTACAGACCAAAACGGTGCGATATAGCGATTTATATACGTAATCGACCTTGCGCGAGCGGATGTATAAAATACACTAAAAAACATAAATTAAGATATTAAACGTTGCATTTGACAGGATTATTTCAATGAGTCACTATGAGAGATTTAATTGTGTAAAGGAACATTTTACACCGCAACAGAAAGGAATATTACTATACTTAAACTGAATTATATTCAATACAGTAAACCTTTCAGATAAAAAAAATCCAAAAGAGTCTGTTTATTTGAGTGAAAACAGTATCCAGAATAGTTTAATTATAACTTAACATCTCACCGATACCCCACCGACATATAACCGACACCTTACCGATATTCCACCGATCCACTATCGGCCGACACATACACAGAAGGAGGGGGAAAATCGACCGACGTGTCGGCCGACACACGACCGACATGTCGGCCACCCCTCGACCGACCCGCGACCGACAGTCGCCCGCGGGTCGGTCGACAGTCGGCCGATATGTCGGCCAACCATCGACCGATACGTCGGCCAACATTGCGTACAGTACACGTGATCCTATAACCCTATAACTCATCGTTTACCAGATAACTTCTTTCCGAAATATATACAGTTAATACAGGGTACGTTTTGTGGTTAAGGTTTTGGTTTCGATTTATGAGTGTATGTGACTTTTTGCGATCGATCGTCCCATCAGTTTATCTGCTGTCTTGATTACGGCCATCTTGGATAATTTACATATGTTGACTGATTCCTGGTAAACAGTCTGTGTGATCTTCAGATCTGTATTGGGTTTCCTGTGGAAATTGTTCATAACAACTAACCAGTCTTCTTCTCTGGTTTATTTCTTTACCTTTATTAGTTTAATTTGTAAATGCGTATGAGACCAGCTAGTGCTTGCTCGATATTTTTTTTCTTGATTTTTGTTTTGCTCGATATTTTTTTTCCGATAGAAGAGCTTGCTCGATATTTTTTTTGGGATTTGCGCAACCCCCCTCCATCAATAATCTAATGGTCCGTCCCTAATAGAGACTCAATTCGTAAGGCCAGAGAAGCTACTCTCATTACACAAGCTAGAACACTCGTACCTTATGGTCTCAACATCCGTGACGAGTCATACTAGCTGCTATATATATAATCTCATTATCTTATTATTTCTATATTTATAGTGTCAATCATTTGTCATCTATTTCCTATATTTCGTAACCCATATTTCTAGTTAGTCACGTTCGCCAATGTAATAACATTTCTTCATATTACCTGAAGAAGGCTGGTTAGGCCAGCCGAAATATCGTTATAAACCTCTAAAATTTACGTTGTGTCGGCTTTGCTATTTTTAGTTTTATGTGTTCAGCCGATTAGATCAATCACTGATCCAACGTACACCAGCAGGATCGTCGTCCACGGTTGCTTGCATTCTATTTGTTACTAGGAAGGCCTTGGTAAAAAAATGACAATTTCTGAAAATATAATTAGCGTGGATACCCCCATGTTTTCTTTTTGTAATCTATAATATTGAAGCTAAACAACGTTTACATATTTTTTTTTGCCTTTATAAAATTGAAATTTCAGCAAAAAATATATGTCTGTTCATGGTCACTAATGAGGCTTACAAAGCAAAATTTGTACAAAAAAATGAAATTCATTGTAAGATAAATGGTTTGATTGGCATCCTTTGTGAAGAACGCTATGTCTAACTTTTTTTGCCCTAATGTTTTGCCAGATACCCAAAATATTAATCGAATTAAAAAATAGTTTCTCGGACAAAGAAAAATGCCGAGTCAGCACTTTTTTCGATTTTCATCCTTAATTATCTCTCTTAAACGTATGGGTACCCCATAATTTTTTTTCTGATTTCAAAAGCTCCTTAGGGGGTTCAAACAATCCATATAGATTTTTAGAAAACAAATCGGTTTGCAATTAGTAGGCACCGTCCTTAAACCTTACCGTTCTGATAGTGATAGGGAAGATTTTTCATTTGTTTGTGCCACGTTGGGCGATTAATGTTTGCTACCCGGAAGGGTTCGTTTGCTGTCCCGAAGGACGTAGATCAACATTCTTCAACGGGCAGATAGTTCAGCGATATAGTCTCTGCATCTAGTACGGATTACCAAGCGCATCTGGCGAGATACAGTCGGTCTCCTTCGATACAGATAATTTGTACCGATTGTGTCGGGTCCATGCACTGCTGAACTGGGCACACGACAGCGCTGCAAAACTCATAAAATAATAATAATAATAGTCCTAAATAGTCTTTATTAACAAATATACCACATCAAACGTGCAATATTTTACAAAATATATAAAAGGAAAAAGAAGAAATATATATAAAAATATAAATCTAGTAACAGTCAATTATGTTTTCACAAAGTGAAAAGACATCTATTTATAAAAATGGATTTGAACCTCTCAGTTTTTACACAAGGCAAGATGTAGTTATGCCCTCTATCACGGAGTTGTCTGGATCTCTGTGGTGGAAACAGATCGTCAAGGGCAGTATGATTTTGAGAGATTCTGTTCCATAATTTCTTATCCCTAGAGTTTAAAATACTGCAAATACTGTATTTCTCCAAACAAAACCCTGATCTAAAAGCTCTAGCAAACATTCTATCTATTCTACTGAGATATTTATCATAGAAACAGCATCCCCATACTTCGATGGCATAGGTGAATACAGAAATAATAAGGCTATGAAAGAGCAGATCTAAATGCTCAATTGGATACTTATAATATTTACATATACTCTTAGTATATAAAGCCGACTACTAGCTTTACTCAAAAGGAATTCTACATGAGTATCCCAATTAGTGCAACGGTCTTCAAAAGTAACTCCAAGTAGTTTCAATTGATCTTTGCGCTCAATAATAGGAAGAGGGGGAGGTGGCTGCTTAGGACATCTACCCTTAAGCAACATTTCCCATGTCTTACTAAAATTAAGCTTCATGTGGTTATTTTCTGACCACTGTATGATGGATTGTACTTCTAAGTCAGCTATATTACAATTTCGGTTGTTTTTAGTATTTACTGGAATGCTAAGAGTGAGGTCATCAGCATATTTAACTAGCAAACTGTTGGGACTTATGGCCTTAATGTCATTAACCATGATGGAAAATAGTATGGGACCCAGTACCGTTCCCTGAGGTACCCCTCTATTGATGTTTAAATAATCGGTTGTAATGCCGTCAATAACAACGCGCTGCTTTCTATCACTTAAAAAACTAATTAGCCAATTAAAAATGTAGGGGTTTATGCCTATATCCCTTAATTTATTAAAAAGAACACTATGGGATACACTGTCAAAAGCTTTGCTAAAGTCGAAGGAGAAAATTCTTACAAAGTTAGCATTATGATCGAGCCATTTTAACCAGTAGTGTTGAGACTTGATCAGGGCCATAGTAGAATTATGTCCCTGTCGATAAGCGAATTGATCCAGGGCAATATAGCTATTACACACACTGGATAACTCACGTTTATACACCAGGCGCTCGAAAAGACGCATAATGATGTTGGTAAGAGATATAGGTCTGAGCTGATTACAGGAGCTTAAAGGTGACTCTTTAGGGAGGGGTCTGACATTTGCTTCCTTCCATATTAGAGGAACGGTGTGTAGCCTCAAGGATAAATTGAAAACATCAGCCACTATAGGGGCAAGATGGTAAGCAAAGTCACGATAGAGCCAATAGGGGAGGTTATCTGGACCAGATGCAGTCCTTTTTACTCTAAGTAGGAACTGTGTGACGTCATGTACAGACAACTCAGGAATTCTAGTGCCTTCAGGTATAACAGCAGCTTCAGGAGGAGAATAATGTAGATCAGTGTTAACGTCAGCAAAATACTTGTTTATGCTGGCAGGATCAATAATTGAACTGATGGACTGGTTATATGATTTCCTCCCGGTAATAGAGTTCACAGTAGCCCACCATGATCTAGTCCCTTTATCATGCTTGTTGGATTCTTGTTTGACAGCACGTAGTTGGCTCTCTCTAATCAGTTTGTTGATCTTATCTTGAAGTATAGAAACAGAGCTATTGTTCTCGGTATGCCCCATTCTCATTAATTTGCGCCTATTGTTCAGAAGATGTTTTACACGTGGTGACATGAAAGGGGGGTCTCTGGAAGACACTCGCACAGACTTGATGGGAAAGCAGTCGTTGTACATGGACGAGAGCGCAGTTTGTAAGTTGTCTATTTTCACCTGAATGTTATCTCCCGAAAAGAGAACACTTTGCCAGTCATATTCATCCAACAACTTGGACATCTTGATTTTATTGTGTTCTCTAACATCGTGAAATTCTCTAGTACAGCGTTTGGCTTTGACCTGGTCTTTTGGGACTGCGATAACCATCTTGTGATCTGTCCTCACAGAACTCTTAATGACTTGTGTCTTTTTCCATAGATATGGCTTATTAGTGATGAAGACATCTAGTATTTTGTTTTCCCTTGTGGGTTCCTTAACCAGTTGTGCTAGGGTTGCATGGTTTAGTAGATCAGTATATTTAAGTTCATTTATATCTCCACCAATAATTACTGTATTGTTGGGGCCAATAGATGCAATACTCTCACAGGTGTTTGTGAGAAACTCTAGTAAGTCCTCCACATTATATACTGGTTCGGGTGGATGATAAATAGAGCACACATAAAATATAGAATTAGGTGTGGTTATGCGTGCCCACAGACACTCAAAATCATTTACGAAACAACCATCCAGGTTTTCTAACTTCCAATCATCACGGCAGAAAATAGCAACACCACCACCCATACGATCTATTCTGTCCTTTCTGATCGCACTAAAGCCAACAGGGCAGATGAGGTGAGTAGGAATAACTTCCTTTAGCCACGTTTCACACACAAGTGCAATGTCACATTTATATGAAAATAGTTCAGCACATTGTCTTCCTCTCAATACATCACTAAAACATTTGTGACCCTGATGAATACTTCCATCTATGAATAAAGCGGAGTTTGACATGATAATTTGATAAAATGGTACTTACCCAGTTGAAAAATGCTACATCCGGGCCATATCCTCTGAGCCCAGGGCGTCAAAGCGAGGCGATCACCGTCCGGTGGAAATGGTATGTACGAAAAGGTATGCGTCAAGATTAGTGGGAAACGAATGGAAATTTTGCCTAAAAATATACTTGCCTTGTTGCATGCAGGATAAATTAGACCCGTTTCTTCTGATGCACCGAACTTAATACCATTATAAGTTCGCCGTTGGACCGACTGGTTGATCTAGACGGTGAATTCAATTCGTCGAACCGATTAATATGTAGCGATCAGAGAATCTGGGTCAATATAAACAAATGTATTTAGCTTTGCAGCTAATTGGGGACACTAATCCAACGATTTTGCGTCCTTATCCGAGAAGACGTGAAGGTCTAACCGTTTACTATATTATGTAAAGGCAGCTCCTTCTACTCAGTTATTTTAAGACCCTGACTGTTGGCCCGGCCGGGGTTTGAACCCGCGACCTTCCGCTCGACAGACCGGCGCTTTACCACTGAGCTAACGGGGTCATCGCGAAAATTAGATATCAAGATGACCTCAATGTATACATTTAGTTCGGTGCATGAGAAGAACGGCATTTGAATTAATTACGCTGCGTATACATATGGTAGACAGACAGACAGACGCATTTTATTGGTACTTTGTACAATACTGTACATCCGTAGTTATCCAATAATAATAATATTGTTAGGGTGCAAGAAATAAAAATAATGACTGCTAATATCGTATTTGTTAATAATAATATAAGCTTCTATAGCGCATATACAATACCGTTCTATGCGCTTTACAATATTATGAATAAGTAAAATAATTTACAATAATAATTAAAACGTTGTGACTAAACTAAGTAAAAATCTGATAATAAGGAAGACAATAAGTAATATGTACATAGTATGTTGTAACTAATTTACAAATAAATGTTACTTTAGTTTCGACTTAAATTGATTGAGACTAGTACTTGATCTGATGTTGAAGGAAAGACTGTTCCATAGTTCCGGTGCAGCAACTGAAAAGGCTCGTTGTCCATAAGTTTTAAGTTTCGGAGTGGACGAACAAGGGGAAATGGATCGGATGATGCCCGTAGTGTACGTTTCTAAAGGTGTATATATCTTAACTAAGTTTTGTAGGTAAGACGGAGCTAAATTATTTAAAGATTTATGTCAGTAAGAGAAGTTTAAATGTAATACGTTTTTCTACAGGAAGCCAATGAAGGTCTTTAAGAACAGGAGAAATGTGATCGTATTTTTTCTTACAGACTTTTGCTGCTGAATTCTGTACATATTGTAACTTTTTAGTTAATTGTTTAGAGGCACCATATAATAGAGAGTTGCAGTTGTCTAATTTATACGTGACAAAGGTGTGGATTAATATTTCTGCTACATTAAAATATAAGTGTTTTCTAATTTTTGCAATGTTCCTCAGCTGAAAAAGGCGGATTTACAGATAGCATTAACTTGTTTATCCATGGAGTGTTTTATCAATGATGAATCCAATATTACGTGCATGCGTTGATGGTCGTATATTGTCTTTACCCACATCAAGTGGAGGCATATAGTCACATGAGCGGTAGCGAGAGTGGAGAAACATAACTTCAGTTTTGTCATTGTTTAACTTGAGCTTATTTTTACCCATCCAATGTTCTATATCTAGTAAACAATATTCAACGTTCAGTTTAGCAGAGGCAAGGTCTTGATCACTATTAATGGAAAAGGTAGGTACTGTTTAAAACATGAACAGCAGTGTTTTATCAAGTAATTGATAAAACACGTGCTGTGAGTGTTTTAAACGGCTTCAAAAACGCTTTAAGAATCAATGAAAGAAATACGCACATCTCAAGGGAATGGTTACTTAATGAACCATTGTATTCACAACGCCATGCAAAATATTCGAGTAATCACCGCCTGCAATTACGAACATCTCAAGGGAATGACATGAAGAAATTACCATACTATGTTGTTTGAAGCGGCGTTTCGCAATCGGCAAGAAGAATCTGCACTTGAAGGATTTGGTGTCGTGGTTTACCTCGATAAAGTTCAAGACTTGGAAAGCGATGTCACTGACATGACGGCAGACTCTAAATTTTTGACTCCGGCACAAAATATGTAAGTTTAATGCACGTTTTTATAATTTTACGGCTTTGAGTTTGGTTTAATAATTGGAACTAAACAGTGGCTCGGTAAACAAGTAATGGTAGTTGGATAACTTCATTTTAAAAATATTATCTGTGTATCTCGGTAGTCTGCTGATATTAGTAAATTTAGTGCAAAATTTATTATCTAGGTACCTTATGTTCCGTGTACTTTTTGCTATCTTTGGGTCTTTATCAGTGAATTCTTAATTAGGATGAAACATTATATAAAATTTCATGTTCATTGATATTCTTTATATAAAACGTTCATCCTAATTAGCAATTCAGTGAGAAAGCTGAAACATCAATAGAAATTCCATTGTCTCAATCATTAACCCCGTTTCCCTCTGGGACAGAATTCAAATCCCTCCACGGGCCTTTTAGAATGATGAGATTTTATCAGGTATAAAGGAGCATGCACGTGACTGATTTGCTTCATCTGATTGGACAAAATGCTCATTAATTATTCATGAGTTTTTGAATGTATTATAATAATTGGATGTCATCTGAATACAGATGATAAGACACTTTGTGCTTCCTCAGGATGTCTCCCAGAGGGGACGTGTAGAGAAGATACAGGATGGGTCCCAATACAGAACCTGTGGGACGCCGGAGGTCAGATCATGGTTAACGGAGTAGGAGTCATCAATCATAACAAACTGTTGATGATTAGACATAGTTTTACTGAAGCCATCTCAAGTTGCCTTTAATGTTAAACTTGGAGGACAACCTTGATAGCAGTATATTGTGGTCAACCGTGTCGAATGCAGCGGAGAGATCTGACAGGACCAGAATAATACCATGCTGCTCATCAATTGACATTAGTATGTCGTTTTGCACACGAACGAGCTTAATCTCGCAGCTGTGATATTGTTTGTACGCTGACTGTAGCTCATCATGGAGGTCGTTCTGGTTAAGGTAATTAGTGAGGCGGGTAGCAGCAACCTGTTTTACGGACTTAGAAACAAATTTCAGGTTAGATACTGGTCTAAAATTGTGGAATTCTTCATGGTCCAGTGAGGGTTTCTTCAGTTTAGGGGCTAGAATAGCATTCTTCATTGAGGCTGGCATTTCACCACTTTCGAAGCTCAGGTCGACTATCCTTGTGATTATTTTGAACATTTGAACATTTATTGAGCTATACATTTTTTTGTTTACAATAGATAAATGTAAAGTCGAAACCAGTGGCTTATTTGGGTCAACAAATCATACAATTACAATAATAAAGTATGTTGGCTAGATCAAATGTTCTTACACTGCAGACTGAGAGGACATTATAGGGACTCGATCTTCCAAGCAGCAGCAGTGGAGTAGCACAGCAGGTATAGGGTCTAGGGCACAGGATTTCATAGCATAGCAAGTAATAAGAGAAGAGAGTTCTTCATATGTAGTAGGAGCAAAGCAAGTTAAGTTCACCGTTAAAGCACCGTATTTTATTTGTTTTTAAATGTTTAAATGGTTTTATAGACTGGGATTTTAATTTTACTTTTAAAAGAGACTACAATACTAGAAGTAAGAACGACATTTATGAGCCTAAATCTCGTAGTTCGTTTGGCCAACGTCGCCTTTGTTTTCATGCCATTCAGGACTGGAATTTGCTGTCTGAGAGCACGAGAAACATTCCAAATCTAGATCAATTTAAACGCTTTATCTAATTAGTTATATATAGTAGTACGTTATTGTTGTTATTATTATTATCTTTATAGCTATTTTTTAATTACTCGGGCCAGACCTTTGGCCGGCTCGAGTCAGATATTGCAATTTTTTTAAAAAAATTTTTTTGGCGTCGAGGTATTTCGCCGTCAACCAATCAGAAAGCACTGTGCACGTGGACAAAAAGCACTGTTCACGTGGACACTGATAGACTTCGAAATACGAAGAGTTTGAATGCGAGCAAAGACGAAAATGTTTTGTGCCATTTGTAGCTGTTATTTGGCTAAAACCAAAAGTTTCTTCAACTGAAATGCTAAGATGTTGAGTTTTTCTAGGGCTGACGAAAGTTTTACGGACTTTCGAGGGAAATTTCGCACATTTTACGACAAGATAACTGGCGCTCCTGAACGCACGTGGACCAGTAATAATCGACATATATAAGTAAACAAATGATATAAACTTTACCAGCTCAGTTGTAGTAGTGTCGTGTTTATTTGTGCCTTTTAAAAATAATGGCTTAAAATATATAGTAAATGGCCTAATTTTTCAGTTCGGATCATGTTTACAATCTAAGCTTATATATGTAGTTACGACTCCATTGTCAAATGGTGTTGTAAACTTGACATGATCCCTCCGGCATCAGTTCTTTGATATGAAGCCAGCTTAGTACCTCCTCTCGGTAAGCGTCAGGAGTACTTTTAAATATTGATATGAGTATCTTCTTGTTTAATATTCGTTTCTGTTAAAAGTAATGGCATCAAATACAGCAGTAAATAGCCCAATTCCTGTTGTAGGCCATGGCCAGCGTCGGTATTTTCACTAAGTCACTTCATGACATAGTAAGAATTCGGGAAAGCCGAGTGATCGAAGAAAACGAGTGGAAATTACGTACGATTCGTTATAAATTTCAGCTTCCTGCAAGATGTAGAAAATGAACACTAGCCCTAATATTGGAAAATTCACCACTCTACTCGTAAATGAAACTGCATGCAGATCTAGATAGATGACTTTATTTATTTAGAATGACCATCCCTAAATATTCACAAGGGGTATCTATAGCTATTATTAGCTAAAGGGAAAGTTACATGTATTCCACAATATAATAGCACCTGTGCTTGGAAAGTGAAGTTAGAAATAATATTATCAGTCCATTAATCCTACTGAAAAGCATTGATTTCTAAGAATGTTGAAAAGTATGGGTTGGTTAAACCCTGCTAAAAAGAATTGTTTTCTAAAATACAAAAAAACTCAATTAATATTTGTAATATTTTGAGCAAGTTAGTTCAGAGAGAGTGTTATGTGAAGTTGATTTATTATAATTACTGGGAGCAGTTGTGATAGGCCTTTTCCAGGAAACAGTCATGTGCTGGTATAATACTTTGTGAACGAATGAATTGAGCTTGTGACCTGCGGCCATGGGAAAGACATTGCCATGGGATGGGTACAAAGATTGGCAATCGATTAGAAGTGGAAAATAGCATTTACAAACAGGTTTTGCTAAAAACACTACTGATCTCGTACAAGTGCCTTTAAATATATGAATTAAGATTTGTTTGCCATCTAGTACAACCATGTGATTGCATTCCTTCAGAAGGTGATTCCCATTATATATAAATGATCATGAGCATGAACAGCGAATCAATAGACCTAGTTGGCTTGCCTATTTCTTGTACCATTTCAGACCACCTGACTGCCTTCAATAATGCATTTTTATTTTTCTGTATCCCAAGAGGAAATGAACCAATTTCTATAATTGGAAAACAAAGCACTGAATCTTCTGGAGAACTATCACGTGGTTTGAAATGGGGCAACAAACAAGAATTTTTTTACTCTAATACAGGTCCTTCCTGAAAATCACCTTAGGGTGAGGTTTGCCTCCTGTATAAATATTTAAATTATTATTATTATTATTATTATGAAGCATACGGTCAATGGTGTTGAAAAGTAATTTATGGTCAGACTGATTTTTAACTATAGGTTTCCCTCTTGCATGGTGAATGAGGGAGATATAGTGAAAGTATACGCATGCTGATGAGGGATATTCGAGATTAAATGTCCCTGAACAAACAAAGGAAAGCGAAGGGATCATGGTATTAGTGCAGTTAAAGTGCCTATAACCCTTCTTGCAATTTTTATAGCTATGAATCTTCGAAAAGTTTTGAATACTTCTGTGAAGAAAGTTTGACCTTTCCTGACCCATGACCGCGTAAGTAAAAGCTTAGGTCGATTCCTGGGTATACGTCATCTTGACGTCATATAATTAATTCGACTTTGCGATCATTTGAAGAAGTACTTTGAATGTTGACTAAAATAACTTTTTTCTTTACTAATAACTTAAAAACTGTGTACATTTTCTATTCATCGATGTTGTTGTGATAGAAAGGCGCCATGGAGAATAATGCATTAACGAGATGACGTCTACCCATGGATCGACCCAGGATTTTACTTTCGCGGTCATGGGTCAGGAAAGGTCACATTTACACGATTTCAAAGAAGCGTAGAACATTGAATATTCTCTGTAAGCCAAAACTTTCTTCACAGAAGTATTCAAAACTTTTCGAAGGTTCATAGCTATAAAACTTGCAAGAAGGGTTATAGGCACTTTAACGGTTGGGCGAAGTTTCCACTGATAAGTAGGAATATGCAAATCATAAGCTATGTCGGTAATATTTGGGGTTGTAGAATAGCTGTTATTACGGCTGAGCCAAATACCATGAAACAGTCAGCGGTTTCTCCCATCTTATTGGGTCATCGACTCGTTTGAGGCTGTTTCAGCTTTGAGCTTGTTTGAATGAAATTTCCCATGAAATATCCTCGTTTTAATCTGCTTTAACATTCCTGTCTCTTCATTCGATGCACTAGTAGCGATTGTAAGACGCTGAGTGGCCTAAGGATGGACTAACCGATTTCATAAGGCTGAATGCGAAGAGGAGTTATCGTGTGAGTTGTCGGACTTTACGGACCCAAGAAGCTTCTGAAGACTAGGCTTGTAAAAAAAATTCGTCATATCATGACTCCAGTGGCCAAGGACAGACACCGCTTTACATTTATTCTTGCTTTTCTTTAGAAAATAATCGTTTTGGGCATCATTCTTGGTGATCTCCGTTCAACGTCACTCCATCTCTGTACCATTTTGAAATGGTTGACCCGAAAGCCTCGTATTCATGAGGGCTGATGGGTGAAACCTCTGACCATTTGGCTCATTCTGCTCCATTACATTGGTTGTGCTTCCAAAACGTACACTTGATAGACAGATTTCCGTTGTAGGAGTCATTCCTGATAAAGTTTGTCACTGATAGAATCAATAAGGCGAAAGAAAAGCGAAATATTATCGGAGTCTTTGTTAGCGTGGCAGCCATGTCGGCGCTCATTTACATCATATATAAGCCGAGCAAACTCTTTCACTTTGCACTACGGTTATCTAAACCTGACATAAGAAGCGCTCAGAACTAGAAATAATGCAGCTATATGGACAGCTGTTTCGTCCTTGAATCTATTACATGTCCTCTCGGCGTAACCCGCTATGCAAATACCGTAGATTTCCTCGTTAGCATCTGATTTGACTTATACAACGTAACTATAGTAGCTCGTCTAAAATTCTATTTTCACACAAAAAAAATCAACCAGCTATGTTAGGTTATTGTTTTTTACAGCAGCACCAGTATATGATAAGGAGTGTTATGAGGAATCCACTTCCACCTCCAATAGATCCGCCAACGACCACCCCAGACCTCCCTGTGCTGCTCCCCTGACGAGGACCTGGAGAAAGAAAAGCACCCCATGTCATTAAATCAGTCAAAACTGGCCTCAAAATTTCACCACCATTTTCTATTTACTTTAGTGCAAAAAATAGCTCTTTCTTTAGAGTTCACTTGGCAAACTCATCAGAATTTTAAATTAGACTGCTTTGTTTGGAATTTTCCAGCCAGGCTTTGGAGTGTAACGTCATACATCCGGGATCTGGGTGATGTAACGCTTGAGTGGGTCAACTATACAGTCCATCTGATAAATATGATATTCCCAGATCTTAAAACAGCAAATCTTGTTTCCCTTCCATATTCATGCCAAAATCAGTTTCCTTTTCAGTTTAACACTTGGAGCGATTTTCCATTGAGTTTTTGAAAGTGATTCGGTGATTGCTTTGGTTTTGCTTAGCTTTTCTGCTGGCTTGTTTAAAACAAACAAACATTGTTTTGGTACATCACGTAATCGTTCAAATAAAACCAATCATGAATTACTTCAGTTCATGATTGGCTCATTGCGTTTTTACTTGCTCTTGATTGGCTCATTGCGTTTTTACTTACTCCTGATTGGTTCATTCCGTTTTCACTTACTCCTGATTGGCTCATTGCGTTTTCACTTACTCCTGATTGGCCCATTACGTTTTCACTTGCTCCCGTGTGTGGCTCTTTAGAGCACTACTCAAACCATCATTCTTGTGTGACACCAACACCTCCCGTGTGTGGCTCTTTAGAGCACTACTCAAACCATCATTCTTGTGTGACACCAACACCTCCCGTGTGTGGCTCTTAAGAGCACTACTCAAACCATCATTCTTGTGTGACACCAACACCTCCCGTGTGTGGCTCTTAAGAGCACTACTCAAACCATCATTCTTGTGTGACACCAACACCTCCCGTGTGTGGCTCTTAAGAGCACTACTCAAACCATCATTCTTGTGTGACACCAACACCTCCCGTGTGTGGCTCTTAAGAGCACTACTCAAACCATCATTCTTGTGTGACACCAACACCTCCCGTGTGTGGCTCTTAAGAGCACTACTCAAACCATCATTCTTGTGTGACACCAACACCTCCCGTGTGTGGCTCTTAAGAGCACTACTCAAACCATCATTCTTGTGTGACACCAACACCTCCCGTGTGTGGCTCTTAAGAGCACTACTCAAACCATCATTCTTGTGTGACACCAACACCTCCCGTGTGTGGCTCTTTAGAGCACTACTCAAACCATCATTCTTGTGTGACACCAACACCTCCCGTGTGTGGCTCTTAAGAGCACTACTCAAACCATCATTCTTGTGTGACACCAACACCTCCCGTGTGTGGCTCTTTAGAGCAGTTTTCGATTGAGTGTCGAAAGTAATAAGTGATTGCTTTGGTTTTGCGTTCGCTTTGCTATTGGTAATGCATAATGTTTTAAAATACCAACCAATAGGAGATATTACAGTTGCGTCTACGAACAGCAGTTTCAGCGGTATTGACCCAAGTGCCTCACTTCAATGTAATAAAGCTCTACTCAAACGTGTTACTTCACTTCGTGATTGACTCATTGTAATTTGGTTTTACGACACTCATTCGAATCCACTCTTGCTAAACATTTTCACGTGGCGGCCATCTCGTTCTGAAACTGCTCAGTGCGAGGCTACACGTGGGGCATCTATTGTTTTCACCCGTCTAACCTCGTTCTGAAACTGCTCAGTGCGAGGCTAATGGCTATTGTGTGACAAGGGTTAATAACATAGAAAGTCAATCAATTTCAATTTACTTGTTTTGCCATTGCCACAGTAACGGAGGGGACACTCGGGTGGTTTGACCAACTCGTAGACGTAAAACCCTCCACAATTCTTGACGCGGATATTGTTTCGCCATTTACAGCACAAGCCCTCCCAGTGATAGCAAACTTGTCGGGTGACAATGCCCTCGTGTTCTGTAGGATGTATTCCTCGCATCCACCCAGGGGCGTGAGCTCCACATCGCTCTGTGGGTACACAGAACTCTGGCATCTGAGTCCCGGCTGCTCCTTCAAAGCGGTACCATCCATGAAGAGAGAGGTCACACTTGGGTACGTATCCTCGCGTTACAGCTTGCGAGCGATCGTGGCTATTCAGAATCGAGTAGCTTGTGCATTCTGTTTTATATAGATATATATAGTATAGACCGGAAGTGAATTATCATTAAGGTTATGGAAAGGTTTTTAAAATATGTTGGGTAAGCGCGCAGTGATACTGGATCAAGAATACAACATAAAACACCAAGAATATGGCACGACCTAATACATAACATAGAATGTTATTGCTTGTGTAGGATTCCTACAGTGATGTCATATTCCTACCAACCATAATACATAACTCGTAACCCCACCCCAACCTTAACCCTAACGCAGGGTTGAGGGTGTTTAGGGCTAATCCCAGGTTTAGGGTGTTCCTGCCATTACTACCGATAGGATAATCCTTTATTATATAATTTATGTTGGGCCGTAGATCCATTTCTCTATTACTAAAAATGGCAAGCGCGCAATGAGGCTAGCGCAGGGGGAGGGGGTCCTATTCAAAGGTATGTAGTCGCCGACTATCGCCGTACAAGCAGCGTCACTGGCATGCTAGAACAACCTGCGTGGAAATCCCTAGAAGAACAAAGGATTCTGGTTGGTGGGGGTAGGTGAAGGGCGGGGGGGGGGGGGGGGGGGGGGGGAGGAGGTGGGTGGTGTGAAGCACTCATGTTTAAAACGTGCGGCGGTAAATTGTCCGGATTCTGTGTCACAAAATATGAGGAATTCCGAGTTATAGATGACTCAATAATAAATCAGGGTTATTAACGAAATATTATCTCGTGTTGAACAGAAAGAAATCACAAAATCCATCCAGTTTAATAATATATATATTTAGGTAACGACCTAAAAGCGGAGCTCCCAATAGTTGATATTACAGTGGCGTCTACGAACATCAGTTTCAACGGTATTGATCCGAACGCCTCACTTCGATGTAATGAAGCACTATTCAGACTGTGTATCTAAATTAGTCGTGTTTGTTTAGAGGGTGTTGGTGTCATGCAAGAATGATGTTTCAATGGCGCTTCATTATATCGAAGTGAGGCGTTCGGGTCAATACCGCTGAAACTGCTATTCGTAGACGCAACTGTGATATCAGCTATTAGAGCGGTTTTCGATTGAGTGTCGTAATCACAGAACCAATCACGAGCAAGTAAAAACACAATGAGCCAATCACGAACTGAAGTAATTCACGATTGGTTTTACTTGAACCACTCACGAGGAAAAGTAAACGCAATCGTGGATGGCGTGATGGACCAAAACACGTTTGGTTTTAGTTTAGCACTTGATTGCCGGGCTGATAATCACAAAACTTTTCCACAGCCAATAGGAAAACTGAGCAAACGCAAACCAAAGCAATCACGGATTGCCTTCGACACTCAATCGAAATCCGCTCTATCTCGTACCCAAACCTCTTTACCGTGCCGGTAGAATCAATTTATGACTTCATCTTTCTGCATCGCTATAACGTCAGACTGAATTTCATTTTGTGTGCAAAGGAGGTTCTGATCTCGTTTGGGTCAGACTACTCAGTATAAGCGCTGGTGGTAGTTGCCTACTTTGTACTTACCAGATCTTGGCTGAACGGGAGTTTGCCCTGTTCAAGAACAAATGCCAGAAGTTCGGCGTGAGTTATTTTATAATTTTATAATTTTATAATTTATTTTATAATGCTGCGAGATGGCTCATTGGTGGTTCAGGGTCCTGTTTGTTCAAAGGGTGGATAACGCTATCCACCGTATAAATCTTTTAACCACTGGATAGGGATTTATCCAGTGCATAACGTTATTTACTATTTGAACAAGCGAACCCTGGACGTTTTACAATGTACATAGAAACACTTTACAGTTGAAGCTATACTACGTTTCTCCATACAGCTGTTGTCTACCAGCTTTTATATAATAATCAGTCCGAAACGCACGCTCTGATTGGTCAAGAGCCGTTCGGTTACTAGAGGACACATGATGACGTCATGAGTATGCGCGCAACCAATTTCTCAACTTTTGATTGGATATTTTCATAGGTTTTAGTATGTGCTTATTAAATAATAATAATAAATAATTACTAATAATAATGGGATTAATCAGTGGCATATCCACGAGGTGGCTCTTCATCCACTGATGGGCCTACGTTTTAATGTCCTTATCCGAGAAGACGTGAAGGTCTAACATTTGCAGCTCGTGAACGAAATTGTTTCACAAAGGCAGCACCTTCTACTCAGTTATTTTAAGACCCTGGGTGTTGGTCCGGCCGTGCCGGTTTGAACCGTGGACCTCCCACACAACAGACCGGCGCTTAACCACTGAGCTAACCGGGAGGCAAGCACATTCCATTCTGCCGTGCGTCTGTCCTCCTATAGATGCACAGATGACGTCACAACGTGAAGAGAGCATCGGTTACACCACTCGACTGCGTCTCGTAGCGCACTTCTTTGTTTTCTTCACGTTGTGATGTCATTTGTGCATCTATAAGAGGACAGACATGGAATCTATTTGTCAAATAGACAGAAACTGACCTTCGAATGATAACAATCATGGTGAAAGTTAAAATGATTATGATGTGGCCGGGCGGATGACCGCTATTTAGTCCAATAACTCGGCAGAATATTCACTGCATATGTGAACATGATTTACACTACGACCATGTGCTCTCTACATTAGTTTCCATGATGCGTAGCAATGCTTACAATACATTATTATGATAACGAATGCTAATGTATGCTACAATGACGACGATAATGATGGTGTAAATTTATATAACGCTAATATTCAGCAATCGAGGCCCTTCGGCTTATCATAACTGGCGTCTGAGTGAAAGGCGTATGAAAGAAAATCCTAACATAGAATGTAAACGTTTTCATTGTTCCAATAAGTAACGTTACAAAGTGTTTAAAAGTGTTAATGATAATCCTTCAGTGTTAACCGTACCTGTGCCGTATCCACAGTAACGAAGATGACACGCTGGTGGTGCTCTCAGTTCATATACATAGTATCCTCCGCAGTTTTTAACGCGAATGGTAATTCTGTAATTACAGCAATTGCCATTCCAGTGAAAACAAATTTGCCGGTAGACTGTACCCTGTTGTATCGTGGGATGCAAGCCTTGCATCCAGCCCGTACCATGGGTTCCACATCGTGATTGTGCTACACAGAATGTTGGCATCCGCGCCCCAGCCGCACCCATGAATCGGTACCATCCTCTAAGCTGACTGTCGCACCTGACCATCTGCCCGCTATACGTGTTCGAGCGATCGTAACCACTCAAGATAGTGTAGCCAGAGGAACTACACACTGTGAAAAAAAACAGTAAAAACTGTTTGTTCTCATCTCGAGCTCTCTGGTACGATAACGGTACGATAACAGTACGATAATGATACGAAATGGTACGATAATGATACGAAATGGTACGATAACAGTACGATAACGATACGATAACGGTACGATAACGGTACGATAACGATATGATAACGTACGATAATGGTACGACAACGCTACGATAACAGTATGATAACGATATGATAACGGTACGATAACGATATGATAACGGTACGATAACGATATGATAACGTACGATAATGGTACGACAACGCTACGATAACGGTACGATAACGATATGATAACGGTACGATAACGATATGATAACGGTACGATAACGATATGATAACGGTACGATAAAGGTACGATAATTATACGAAATGAAACGATAACAGTACGATAATGATACGATGACGGTACGATAATTGTATGATAATGATACGATAAGTATTGATAATGATACGGTTTGCATACGGAGTGAAATTTGGGATTAATTTGAGTGGGTTTTCAAAGAGTATCCAATATTGCACGAGTCCGCAGGGCAAGTACAATTTGAGCTCTTTGAAAAACACACGAGTGAAAATTAATCCCAAATTGCACGAGAAAACCGTATGATTACTTGTTAATACTCATATATTTTGAGTATAGTGCAATTTGTGATTAATTGCACTGCTCTCAGCTTATCAGAATCGAGATTTTTTGTTGTGTGTAAGATTATGATACGATAACAGTACGATAACGATACGATAACGGTATACGATAACGGTATGACTGTTACTGATAATGGCGTGATAAGGCTCACTGTAAGATAGAGACGTCAGTGTTAGGCTAATAAATAAGAACAGTCGAGTGGCTACAGGTGAACTTACCGTTTGAACTTTGTGATTGCGTTGGCGCTGAAAACCAAACAAGTATTAAAATGATGACATTAGTGTTAGTTTTCAGATTTGTTTGCTATTGGTATTGTTGCTAATATACTAATACGAGAACAGGCCATGTATCATTATTAATATGAACGCGTCCAGCGCTAATTTTAATTTAGGGCAATTTATACCCTTAAGTTCAGAAACCGTTCCCGTGTACTGTTAGAACATTTTACAGTTATACTCGCGGTTGAATGGTTTCCATATTGGATTGTGGGCAGGTTTGGAATCGGTAGAGCCATTACGTCGTTCTCAAATGTTTAGCAACCAGTTCAACTAAAGCAGGCTTACAACACTCAGTGTTCAATAGTCCCGTTACGAATAGAACTTATAATTGGAATGACTTATTATATCTATAACTGTTTTTCTGGGTACGTGCACGTTTCACATAAATCTTTTGGATCCTAAATTCATGTAGCCCTCACTCTTTTGTAAATATTTTGCGTTTCGTATATGAATTAACTACTTTAAGTGAAAAAAAACAACAAGTGGAAATACTCTGAAACTCAACAGCAGAAGTTCGAAGGAACACTGCATGCAAGGCTTTATACTAGTATTCATTGCGACTATCATCGGAGCACAGAGCTTCTACGAACATATGGGTAAAGACAGTCAAGTTAAGCTCTCAACAATTCGTAGACGATCTCGAAGTAATTATAAAGCTAAAAGCGAAGGACTCTTTCCGCTTCAAGTAAGGCCATCCCAATTTTTTTCCCCGTTTCTCATCGGTGGGGTTTTCAAAAATTGGGTCGGTCGGTCAGGTGAGAAAAAAAATATTTAAATAAAAAATGCCCAGAGAGACTGGAACTAATAAGGCGCGGTTGCACAGGCGAGGTTACAAACCAACATGGACGACGAAACCATCGATGTCGTCGTCCGTATACGCTACAAACATGGAATTACAAATGCACCGCCGAAACTATTGTGTAACCTACCCTCGAGCATGAGCTTCCATGCAGGAGCTGCTCTATGGTTTCTTCACCCCCATCCCTCACCCCAATATTTTTTTATATTTACAAAAAGCCACAAAAATGGGTCGGTCGGACGATGAGAAACGGAAAATAAAATAGGGATGGCCTAATAGAGACGCAATCAAATCTAATGCCTCTTGAAAACAAGAGTTTCATAACAGCCATACGAGGAGTCTTGAGCTAAGTTCAGCACGTAATCACGTTGAACTTAGTGAAAATATCATCAATCATGAAGTACGTGCCAAACAACTTTTTATTCTATGATTAATCCTTGTATTTTGTAATTATGTTTTCTTTGGCGAATGATTAAAGTGCATATGAGCCCTGGCCAGTTATCAAAGATTTAAAGGTCAAAGTGGAAAACAAAATGACTGACATAGGAAAAATGTATATTAACGTCTTAATCGTTTATTAAGGATTCAAATTTCAAAAACGTCATGTAAGTCAAAGCTAATTTTAGTTCATTTTTCATCTGTTTTCATGTCAGCTCCACTTATAAAAAGATATTCCAATAAGATTGTAAAGGCCGGTTCAAACGGATGCAACATCGTGCAACATATTGCAGCAACATTGTTGGATGCAACATGTTGCATCCGTTTGAACACCCTGTTGCACGATGTTGCATGATGTTGCATGAAGTTTGAAACTAGTCAAACTTCATGCAACATCATGCAACAGGGTGTTCAAACGGATGCAGATGCACGATGATCAAATGTCGGACGCCTGAAAAATAACTGAAAAAATAAACATATTCAATGTTATTACTCAATTCATGATCATTAGCATAATTTGACGTAAATGACGTCATTTCAAGGATTTGTACCGCATTTTAAAGCAATATCCATCCTCGGATACCCAGGGGCAGTTAGTAGCCATTGGGCAAAAAAGGGACGGAGGAGGAGGGGGCCGGGAGAAG
>JAOWCC010000956.1:0-49566 GCA_030867875.1 Actinernus sp. WN-2022 | reverse complement strand
GAACTTTCAGGTTTTTGCACAATATATGAAAGATTAGCAATTAAGTTATCAACATGCACAAGGCATTACATAACCAAAGTCTTCTGACAATCCATCACCAGTAAGGACATGCACGATGTAACTAAATTTTGGTTGACACTATTGTTATATTTATTCCAGGAGTCGACGTGCAACTGCTTATCGCTTCCTAGTCCGGTGGATTTTTGGATCCCTTGGCTGGGACAATACCAGGCCACTTCCTGCCTGTATCTACCACATGATGAGAACAAAGTTCCCAACTGCAGCTGCCAGAGGATACTCTTCTGCACAACAGCGACAGTAGTGAGGAGGCAGCAAGCAAGCTCATCTGAGCTAAAACAAATGGCTCTATTAGGAGCCAACAGATCTAATAAAGAAAATGATCATCATTGCTATCTTTAAAGTGCCTATGAAACGAAAATTAAGTTGATCTTATTCAGAAATGCTTTCAAAATGAGAAAGAATGATGTTTTACATTGATTAATACATTGTCTTTTTCCAGAGATTCAGGTTTTTGTAATATGCAAATGAGATGACCTGTGACATCGTATTGGTTGCACAATTGCACAGCCATTTAGAAGACATCACGAAATGAAGAGTATCTTTGCATATATTGGCCAAATACTACTGAAATTTTTCACATGTATGACACTAAGTAAAATACATGTCACTGCAAATTATGTTGTTGCCATGGAAGCACCCTTGGCACCAGGCTTCTTACATGGATACAACAAAATTCCCTAATTTCTCATTTGTTGAACACATATTTTTGTTGTGGATCCATACAAAGAGTTCTAACATTGTAACGTAGCTGTGAATAGTTCGATCAGTCTTTGGCTTCCGGAAACCCCACATCTGTCACATGTCCATTTGTTTCTCTTGTAGAATATTTTTTTGCTTCCCTTGACGGTTACAAAGTGGGATTCCACTTCACTAGGTGGTTGAACAATTTTCACTACTGACAAAAATCCAAATGAACTCTAATAGTAGCAAGGGGACTGCAATTGGCTGCCAAATATCCTCCCTGTGAGCCATACATTGCTTCAATGAGTTTTTTTTTTAAGTTATAGGCAAGCTTAGAAAATACACAACAGTTGTTCAAAAATCACTCATCATGTATTTTTGTCACTCTTCATGCTACTATTTTCTACTTTTTCTGGTTAGTTCTGTGCTGCTTTTGTATTGAAAACAGCAAACTAGTAGAACATTCTGTAAAACTAAACCAACATAGAATTTTTTTGTATTTGTTTTTTTCCAAATTTGCCCACCTGTAACTCTTGTTGAAACTAAGCCAAGAACAGGATATCATATTTTTGTCATCCATATTTTACACTTGCAAATTCTGTATGGGAAGAGTGCTCCATTTGTTACATGTATATAAATGGCTCTTTTAACTTGAAAAAATAGCTGCATGTTTCTCTGATACAATACCTAATTTGAACACTACATTATAACTACAAATTTTTGTACTCATGCTTACTTGTAGCTTACACATGCTTCAACAATCTATAACACTAAATAGAAAATTTCAGAAATGATAAAATATGCTGTCCCTTAATTTGTGCGAAGTTCAACTTCAGCTCTCATTAGCAGCATCATGGCAGCCATTTTTGGGGTGTCCTTTCAGGGGCTGTTTGCATGTCCTACATGTTGGAGGCTTTCTCTTTTTGGTGGTTCTGCTGGCACTGCTACTTGAGGCCTGTGCATGTAGCAATTCCTGATCTTCAGCTGTAAACAAACAATATTGAATTTGCTTACTTTTTATGCTGAGATTGTGTAATCTGTAGCATACTGTCTTCAATACTTTGATCCTTACACAAATGCCTTTAGTTAGTATGTACCCAAAACTAAAACATGTTGAGGAGGAAATGCTTTGAGACAATGTAAACTGTTATTATAATTTTTTTTAAAGAACAGAAGTGATTGCTCACCCGATGGACATAGTGACGTTTGCTGCTGTTTCCTCTTTGTATAGTTGGCTACAGCATCAGCTTTGTTCACTCTATCAGGGAACCGGGTATTCAGAGGAGTTGGAGTCTGGTTCTTGTACCTTGCCAACACTTCCTTGCGATCAGTCATTCGCATGGAAAAGACCAGTTTCTTCAGATCATCAACATATTCTGTTGCAAAGAAAAAATAAATGATATAAGAAAAATTGAATATACATTGCCAAGTATGATCAAGGTAATAGTCACAGGTATAGGTAATAGTCACAGGTCAAGGTAATAGTCACAGGTATATCCAAGAAAGCTAGTTTTTTTTATCAAACTGGATCCTCAGTGAGTTCTGGGTCTTTGGATTTCTCATTTTAGATGGATTGCTTTCTCTTAGGAATTTAAGTTGAATACCATATATGTATTTGAATTAAAATACCCTCTGAATTAGCTTTTTTTTTTTGCAAACCCTCTTTGGGACAACAATTGAAGGGGTCCATGTAAGAACAACGTAAGTGACTTTTGATCAAGTTCTAAATTCTCTTAGAAAACAAAGAATATCAAGAAGAATTTGGAATTTGATCAGAAGTCACTTACGTTGTTCTTGCAAGGTCCGACCCTTCAATTATTCAAATAGAGCCTAAGTGCTAATTCGAGCAATATACTTACTGTATGTAGGAGGGACTCTAATTTCTCTGACCAATTCCTCACCAAACTTGTATTTAGGATAAGTCACTTGGTAGCGCTCTTTACCATCCCTTGTTGTTATTGTCTCCCTATGGACATTCTCATTAAAATGAAGGCTAGCTAAGACATGCCTGCAATGAAAGATGAAAGCAAGAGCTGCTGCTCTGAGCTGCTAGCACATTTTATCTCGCTGACAAGGACAGTGGAATTTCTCAATGTCCTTTTTTTTGGGGGGGGGGGGGGAGGCACTCTGGTTTATGACAAATAGGTATGTGTGGTGGGGCTAGGTCAGGGTTTTGGATTCTGCCATATAGTATAATTTCTAATTGGGACAATCTAATGGGTCTATCTAATAAAAGGTGGGGGCAATCAGGGTTTTGGACCTCCATTTTGGGGTCAAACAGGGTTGGGGTTGAACCTTGACACCACACCTACCTATCTCCCCCCCCCCCCCCCTGGCTCAATGTATAAATATAGTAAAAGTATAGGATTCTTTTCATCTTTGAGATCTGCTCTATTTGTGCTCTAACCATATTTTAATGTATTTTAACCCCTGACCTGCAAAATGTCCCAAGCCAAGAGAAGCAGATCATCTTGGGATGGAACTGGTTTAGGGTAGAGTGGAACCCTTCCAGGGAGCTTGTCTGATCTTCACTGGAGAGTCGTTTGATGTCATTCAGGAGTCTTACATCCATCAGTATCTTTTTTATCTTGTCATAGATATGTGTACCTAAAATGAACAAGGTTATAATATTTGCCCCCTAAATAACTAAAGAAATTGATTTATTCGAGAAATAATAGGTCAAAGTTTAAGCCAGAATTCCATAGAAAATGTATAAAAATTGGTTACAGTATATGCCACTCGTGGGCCACAAGTTGCCTGTATTAACATTTCTATGGCCTGCCTCTGCCCAGAATCAAATTCTTACTGCGTTGAGGTGCTGGGCTTTCTTTGGCTATGCCTTCCTGGTACTAACCAATTTTTATCCAGAATCGAGGGGCAAGTAGACCATGAACACACTTCTTGAAGAGTGGATCGGGGTGGTTGTCATGTTTGTTACACATGTGCCCAATCACAGATTTCCATTTTGCAAGGATAAGGTCTCCAAATCCAACCTTTGTGGAGATAGCACACCAATGGAGATGATTCTTGATGGACTTCTGCCATTGCATGATCCTCTCACATCCACTTTCTTTTCCTGCCTTTTGCAACTTCTTTGTTATGGACTTGGCTACGTGCCATATATCGAAGAAATGCTGAGTGCTGGGCTGATGTTCCCTGATCCACTTAGCAACAGACCGATGCCTATCTGATATAAATATAGCAATGCTAAGCCCTGCCTGCTTTAGGAACTTGAAGCAATCTTGTGCACCCTTTAGCTCCATGTCATTGCTGCTCTTCACTTGGTTTGCCTAGAGAAAAAAACATGGCACTGGATACTAAAACATCATGGACAAGAATGCTTACTTAATTTGCCCTTTCATTTCACTGAAAATATTATAATATGGACAGAAAGTACTCTTACTACAATATTCAGTGCATGAAAAAAGGGAAACTGATAACTATTTTAGTTCCAATGAATTCTACTCTGAAACAAAATGATGGAAAAGAAGTTTGAATGTCTTTGTGACTACTAAATTAAGCAATTTTTCTTTAAAACCTTTGTCAGCTATTTAATTTTTAGCCATTTTTATAGTTAGAACATTTTTTTCAAAGAGTGTTACTAATTGTAGCAGGTATTCAAATAACCACTTTTTCCGATCCTGAATTGCTAAATTTAGTAGTCAACAAAAATAGTAGACTTGAGTATTAACATAACGTAACGGTACATACCTGAATAAGTTCAAAATGTACAATTTTAGAAAGGGTACAGCACAGCATGGTATATGCACCGTATTTGGCAGAGTGTCCCATTGAATCAAATCTGCCATCCCCACTCCAAACGGCATCTTTCACATCCTTCAATTTGCTGAGCAATGAAGCTCTGTAGCTCTCCCAGTAGCTCAGGATGGCAGGGAAGAGGAACTTGCTCTGATGCAGAAAATATGTCCTTGTACTGTACACACACAGTCCCATATGGTGCATTACCAGTAGCACTTTGGTGACAGATGCACCAGCCATTAGTACTCCAAAGCTGAGTAGCAAGTTACCGGCAGGGTAGCGCCCAAGTACCAGAGGTTGTGACCTCCATAAAAATGACTGTGGCCCACAGTTCCGACAGTTCTGTGCCACAGTCACCATAGTCCCATTATTCTTCATCTTTACTTCCGGACTTCCCTCTTTACAGTTGAAACAAAATAGCGAAAAGATGGCGAGTAGTCTTGTATAAAAAACAATAAATTTAGGCTCACTCTGAACTGGTGTGCCATCATCAAGACTGGTGAAAAGAAAAAAATATATATGTTAGGATTAAACAGCTGAACAGCTAAATATCATGGCTATCCATGCTAGCCTAGCTGTATGCATTGTTTTGTTTTCTCAACACCCTCGCCTGGCTCAGGCATTCAAATTGCTTGAGTTGTGATAGAATGCTAGTCAGTTTGACTAAAAATAGCAGAACATCAAAATAAATATTTGTTAGTGACACTCAAAACAAATTACTTTTACTACCTTTTCTAAAATACATAAATGTTGAAATCACATACTTGACATTGTAACTAGATGGTTTATCCTGCTCCTGATCATCTCCCTCATCATCATCTGCTCCCCTCTCCTCCAGGCCTGCCCAGTCTGGATCGTCGTTGTCCAGAGTTTCTTCCTCGCCCAGATCTTCCAACTCGTCCTCCGGTTCTGAACTCCCCTCTTCCTCATGGCCATCAATCTCCATCCTCTCTTGATCCTTCTCTCCCTCTGCAGCTTCACTGCTGTGATCAGAGTCACCCTGGGCAGATATTATAATACAATATGACTTTATTGGTCATGGGTTGAAGGCCAGGGTAAAAAATACATATTTATTACAAGCAGCCTTTCAATGTACCTTATTAGCATTATTCATAAAATGTGTGAACATTTTTCATAGAGCCTAAGAACTTTATTTGCCCAAAAACTATCAGACTACAAAAAGTATCAGGGCTGATTTACCCAAAAAAGTTTTTACAAAGGACAGTGCCCCGACCTCCCCTCCCCAATAAAAGTTAATCCCCCCCCCCCAAAAAAAAAGATTTAAAATTAATAAAAACAAGGTAAGAGACGAGCTAAAAATATTTTGGATATTCAAGGAAAAAAACAACTCATGCACAGAAAAAAAGTAAATTAATCGAAGTGTGCTGGAAAATTTCGGTATAGGAACAAACTGTTATCAGTTATTTACCTGTTGCAATTTCAGAGCAGTGTTTTTCCAGTGGTCTTTCTGTGAACGCAGCCTACTGTTTTGCTTCTGTAGCTGTCTTAGTTTTTCTTTCCGTTCGTTGCATTTTTGGCACACGTAAACTCCTGTCTGAGTCGACTTTACACGGATCTCCATTTCTGTCTGGGCATACTTATTTACAGAATTGCTGCCTTCTACATGAGCTTCGTCTTCTGTTTCGATTTCCGAAGCTTCACCTTCGTCGCGATCCGCTGGAAATTCGTCGCTTTCATCACTTTCTGATTCTGTACATGTATCTCTCGCCGATGGCGATGCTTTTCCTCTGATATCGCGTAAAAACTGTAAATAATAGCAACAGAATAGGCTTACAATAACTATACTTTAGGCATGTGCTTAAAATACAAGTTTTGTATGTGTGAATAAATTTGACAACAAATATGCCACCCATAGATTGACTGCACCTGCGTTTTATTTCCGAACTCCCGTATACGTCAAACTCAGATTGCGCGTATTTCACGATTCATGATTACAAGAATGTCAATGAAAGCTAATACTAATACAAGGTAAGTCTCGTTGAAGTCTACTTCAACCTGGCAGAGCTATTACTAGTAGTAAAAAAGAAAGTAAAACATGCATAAACCAAGCAGACACATCATGGACTTACTTTCTTTGATCTCCTGCGCTCACGAGGACTTTCTTGTTGCATGGGAGCAGTTATCGCAGTGTCGATAGTAGGGATAGAGCCTTTCTCTAGTATTCTCTTTTCCTTTATACTTTCCGTATCTTCAGGTTGAAGGGTGCTCAAGCTCAGTCTGGTGTAGCAAGTTCTCTGCTCGAAGTGAACTGAACACAACGCCGATGTTGGAGACGGCGAAAAGTTCGGCCGATGTCTCCTAACGAAATGCGTCCACAGCATTCTGGTTCTCTCATCTTTCGGAAAAATGTGCATTGATATACCAGGGGTATAATTGCAGTTTGTACAGCTTATATTATTTGGGCCGCCGGCCACGCAAAACCTTCCACCGCGCTTCGCCATTTGTGAGAAATAACAGAGAGCCGTGAGGAATTCTCGCTCATGTCAAGCATGTGACGTCACATGCATATTTAATTAGAAAATAAAAGTGTCGCGCTCTCAGGGTCAAAACATGCATTTTCGAGTCCCGAAAATTCGCAAAAATATATATTTCCAAACGGTAAAAAGTACGTTTTTAGTTCGATCATATACTAAACCAACAATTTAAAGCTATATTATCGATTCTTCATATTCGTTTCAGTAGCACTTTAAACCATAATAATTATTGGTACATGTAGGTTTGAATAGGCAATTATGAATTGTCAGTATCCTATTATGCTGAATACAACAAGGGCATAAGTGACTCCTGATCACATTCTAAATTCTCCCTTAGGAAACAAAGAATTTGAAGGAGAATTTAGAATGTGATCATGAGTCACTACTGTGATTATTTCTGAGAAATTACTGAAGTTCATTTGACAAATTAATGCAATGGACTTGTAACTGACAGGTGGTACATTGCCTCTATCGGAAACTGTATTTTACGTTTGTTTTGTAAGATGAACACATTATGCAAGTTGGCATAATAATCTAGAGTCAAATTAATAGAAATACTTATATACACCAGGGCTTGAACTTCAAATGTCTGCTGGTAAGATCTTTATCCACTTGCAAAAATCAGGAGGGTAGTGGCAAAATGAAATGTCACATACCACTCTTATTCTAACATTCACTGTATCACTTTATATAATTTACTTTTAATTGTGTATCGGGTAAGAATTAAGCTTATAAGCTATCATAAATATGCCACATTTGTTTAAGTTAAAAAATCTGCTAGCATTTTGTGGGCGTTAATTTTTAACCCTGTGCACTAAATACAGTCATACACCAGGGACTGGTTCCTCAAAGCCTGATTAAACTAATATAGGATTAAAGGTACTCTTTAGTTCAATTTGTTAACTCACAGACTACTGATTTCGGATAACTTATTGTTTGATGAGGAATGAGTAGTCTTAGATTATAAAGGAATGTACCTATTACCAAGAGAACCAAAAATCCTCAGTTAAAATTTAATCCTGGATTAACAGTAATCAAGGAACTCTGCCTAGGTTTCACATACTTTCATGGTCTTTTAGGGGGTCCCCAGAACTGTACTATCGACTCCCCTGACTACTCCTTCCCTCCCTGCCCCAAGTAAATAAGCTCTGCCTCCAGAGATTAGCACTCTCTTCCCATAGGTGAAAATTGTGTATGAAAGGCTTAGTACCTTAGATCTGCTGTATTATATTGGTGTATGCAGTATGAAAGCAAAATAATTCACTTGATTAAGAAAAAAATGATTATCAGTGTTTATACTTGCATGTTGAAAAAAGACTTTGCTAATACATGTGTATTTGATTTGGAGCAAATCATTTAGGGCTGATTCTCAGTATAATGAACAAAGAATGTACAGGAATAAAACTGTTCTATAAATAAGACTAGTTCTTAGAGTGGTTTTACTTAACCTGCAAAATAACATTTAATAGTCAAATAGAAACGTTAGAAAACGATGGGATTAGGCTCTAACGTTAAAGTGCCACTACAATCAAATTTTGACATACAATTGGACGCAAATGAGCAGGGAAGTGGGACAGAGTCGATGTTTTGCATATTCATAAAGTAGAGTTGATATATTACCAGTTCAAATTCTTTTTTGGTAAAAAAAAAAAAAAATTTGTGTATTGAATATAAACGTCTGCCATTACTGGCAGCTTTATACAAAGGTTATTCAGCGGAAGTGATGTGATACTCAGTGCTCGCCTGCACAACACACTGCCTTTGAGGCATATTTCTACTAAAAATGTCTTCGATATGTACACAAGAAGAAAGTTATATTTATCTTTGCAAGGTTGGTTACTTTTTTATGCACACTATTTTGCGCAATGTGGTTGATGAGAACAGCTTCCAGTAATGGCAGACCCGGATTAAATTTTGTGGTTTAACTTCCCATTTGGAATATTTTTTACTAAATTATTACAGATATCATTTCCAACAGTAACTGATTGACCTATTGCTGGGTTGCACGTGACGTCATGGCCGCCATGTTGGTGGACGTTAACAAAAGATTCTCATTAGCTTCTCTTGTTAGTTCCACCAACATGGCCGCCACGGCTTTGTCATTTGAATCTCGGGTGGATTGGTTGCAACCCAAGAATTGACACTGGAAAATCAAAATGGTTAAATTTAGTTGTAGTGGCACTAAGTAAAATCACTCTAACAGCCATAGTTTAGTACAGTGATATTTACAGGAATTCGACATGGCATGACTTACTCGTGTCCGAAGCCCGGGCCTAGTGAGTTTTCCTACTGGGCTAGTAGATCAGTTTGACAGCTTACACAATGGGCAAGGAGCTGAAATATACTTCTTGTAACTGACATTGATTAATATTAAATTTTGGGCTAGCTTGGTTTGTAAAGTAAGGTTGAAGCTTGGGAAAGTATCAACTTTTATTTTCTGCCATGATTAGACTTTCTCGTTACTGATTTTGCCTGACCTTATCCTGGTGGCAACCCTGGTTACTCCACACGTAGAAAGCAGATACCTGGCATTTGTACCAAAGTAAGACTTCATACACTGAATGTGATTTGTCTGCCGTACATTTAGTAGGTATTTTGCATTTTCGATTGTCAGTTTATATTCTTATCACAGCATTAACCAATAATATTTTAATTACATTGTTTAATTTTGCCTCTTGTTTCTTTTGTCAGTCTGTTTTTATGTTTCAAAGATATGTCCATTCAAAACATAGTTAATAGAGTGGAATGGTTAGGAAACCCGGCAAACTTCAAAAGGGCTAACAAAGGCGCTGCGATTTAGGTTGGAAGGGGTAAGACAAAAGATTGTGCACGATCATAGTTCATTAACGTTCCCTGAACGACTGAACTCTCGTTTCTATTGGCTGATTGATTAACATGTTGGAATTTATATTGTGTTTTGTGCACGGTAGTGGTTGAAAAAAGCTAACAAAGACATAACAAAGAAGGTTCCTGAGTTTCCTAACCATTCCACTCTATTAACTATGTTCAAACGAATAACAGCTCGCTTGAATAGGAAATTATTATCATGCAGTCTCGGCGGCTTTGTTTGCCAAATTTCGTGCGAGTGTAAACTTCAAATGATCAACCCGGTGAATCCGAAAATCTCGGCAAAATCAATGTTTAAAAGCCCTAAATTTCGCCCTTCCAACCAGAAAGAGACCTGTTTCCACAACGCCAAAGCCCTGAAAATGATTTTAGGAAACTGTCCAAGTGGAGTTTTGTTGCAAATTGTGGTCACGTAAGCCAGCCACGGTGTTCAAAAACCCAAATCGGCTCAATGTTAGTAAAAATAGACGGGGGTACTCGACGTGAGAAATGAAATTCACCCCTAAAAGATAGCAATATGGGCGTGGCTAACAAAAAAAATACCCCTAAAAGATAGCACTCCATAACCTCGTCTTTAATATTCGGATGGATCAAACTTTATATCGAAGCCGTAAATACCGATTCAACTTGTGGGGTCTCATGCTCGAGGATCCAGCGCTTTTTTTCCTGGGCCACAAAAAAAATTGGGTCTCGGAGACCCCTAAAAGATAGCAGACCTTTGGAAGACCCCTAAGAGATAGCACTGCTAACAATTTTAACCCCTAAAAGATAGGTCGAGCACCCCCGTCTATTTTTATGGGGAGTTCCCCCCCGTGGCGCTAATATGTCTTTACATATAAAGGTTAATGGTCAGAATTGCTTCTCCATGTTGTAGGTGGAAATCGTGGGCACAAACGGACAATTGTTTCCTAATTCGTTGAGGAAGAACGAGACTGGCATCCATCAGAGAACTACGGTCACCTGAAATAAAACTAAAATTTACATCGCCAAATAATTTAAAACACTTAAATAAGAGACTCAATAGGAAGAACAATAAAAAAGGTTCAACCTAGTATGATTTTTCTGACGATAGCTGGAAGGATGGCAGATGTAGAGAAGATTAAGACAACTACCATAAAACTCTGGATTTCGATGGCATCGAAAATGGCCGCTATGCTATGTGAGCGCGCTAAGCACTGTGGGTCAGACGGCCCCTTTAATTTCTCAGGCTCTTGGATCAGCCTAACACATGTATGACCCATGTCATGGAGAAATTAGGCTTAAAGAGAGCATAACAAGGAGACCAACACAAACCAGACAATATTTGGATTCCACATCAGCTCGGAGAGCACAATAATAACAGAGCGACATTTAGGTTAAGTCCCTGTACATCGTACGTACTGCGTAGGTCGTCATGGGTTTCAGTAAATTGATTTGTATAAAATTCATGTTGCAGTTCATTTGATGCATCGCATCGAGCCTGAGCATCGGCTCTATTAAATGATTGAGTTCTTGAGATGACCGTTGAAATGTACACGAGGGTTGTTCTGAGCAGCTTGCTGGCTCATCGGTTTTTGTTTTCTTGTTAAACTCGTGAGCCTCCACATTTTTGGCAAGTTTCACCTGAAATGAGATAACCCTATCCCAACATGCTCAAATTAACTTATCCTTTCGGTGAAGACTTGAGGTGTATTTTAAAGTATTTCTTCTTCAGCGTATAGTAATTCTGGAAAACTATGGCAGTTTTGTAACAGCCTGCTGGGATTGCGTGCGCGTATAAATTGTTCTAGCTAGAAAATGTATTTTCGTTATAAAACCTACGAAACGTACCTCGAAGTTCAGGAGTTCAGAATAGCGTCCGCAGAATCTGGCGACTGGACTGGAGAGAAATCTATTAGCGCCAACTATTAATGCATATTTAACGCATGCGCAGAAATTTTGTTGCGCCGTGCCTGTCACAGGCAGCCCGAGTAATAAATGTGGTGGAATACTGTTTGCACACATTTTCAATCTATAGGATATGCAAATACCAAACTGGAAAAGCAACAGCACTCGATATACTCCCGATCCAAGTATTGATCACAGTATTGCCTATTGGTCATAATTATGACCTGATGTGGCCTTATCTATAAAGATCATGCCACATTTCATTTTACTCTCGGTCATAATACATACCAACGCAAACACCGTGATCGGTAGGCCAACACTAAAATATTTTCGACCATGTTTTTGGCTTGTTTACCGATCTCGTATCGAGACATGTGTACGTTACACTATAGGTATACTGAATAGCTGATTTATAGCGATTTACTAGCAAATATATAGGAATATATATACTGTGGTTCAGCAGTTATGGGTTACTCTCCTCTATCGAAGTCTGAAGACTTCTGAACTCCTGAACTGTGAGAGCAACACTGTCGCTCGCCAACACGAAGCCAGAATATACACTCGGCACAGAATATGATGAGCCAAGCAATATAATTCAACTCTCAAGGTAAACTTAAACAAGAAACCTCTCACGGCCGAGGTTTTGGTTCAAGAAATTAAAGGCTTCCAACAATTTCCTTTATAGTTCTGTAATATAATGAGCAGACTGAAGTTTTGGAGCAAGACCAGCAGATAAAGTTACACAGAGGCACACAACTTGACTACGAATACAGTTAACATGACTTCCAGAGGTTTTCTAGAGTGAACAGTCGCGGAGAAAACTACTTATTCGTGTAACACACGTTTGCAATTTAGTCTGCTGGATGATTGTCTCAAATATATGTTTATATTTGTACCATATTATAAGTTGTATCCTGTCCATCCTGTGATGGAGCTATCACTATATTTCTCTACTGTTCTTTCTACCCTGCGGCTCTTTAAAAGGTCAACTTCTTTTAATTTACATACGAGAAAAACAAAAATATTAAATTACATATATATAGGGGAGCAGAGAATGAAAGTCACCGCGTTACCGGCCACTCCTAAAGACTGCTAAATTCAGCTAATAATTATTTCCTTTGGTTATTACTAAGAGGATTTCAAATGAAAGTGTATTTCATCTTCAATCGCATTGGGAACACACCATCAGAAATCTGAAGAAGGGTAGTCCAAAATAAAATCCTGGAACGCAAAATATAAAAGAAAAAACCTGCCTTGCACAGACAAGGGGCGCAAGTTTGTAACCACTGACGTCATTTGTATATTTGCATATATAATGTAGTTGGCAAAAAAACCATGTGTTTTGGGCCTCACGAAATACATCTAAAGTCTCAATTCTGCTTCCATATCCTAATTCTTTTATAAGACTTATAAGTTAAGAGCATATAAGCTTCGATGAAAGGGCTTGCTTGCATTTTGGAAGAACAAGAAATAATTTGGCGATAAATAAGCACGGACCTGTGATATTTTATAAGCGACTGACTGCGTTCACGCTTCGTTTCTGCCATCCACAGAATACAACAAATGTGGCGTGACTGGCCTGTGTGACGTCACAGTAAGTATCGCTTCATAGAGGCCCGAGTGAAAGCCCAGATGGTGTGTAGTGTTTTACCGGAAGTAATTATGTATGCAATAAGTGATTGACAGCTAGTGAGAAATTACGATAACATGGGGAGCGAGAGGATGAATAAACAGCGGCGCGAAACGAAAAAACGGTGTCTCTCGTAACTACAGCTAAAATCCATGAAAACATCACATTGGCGACGAGGAAAAAGGCAAATACACATCTGAAAGGCTCTCCAACTAACCGAAAGTCAAAGAACCGGGAAAAACACGAGGAAAACCGTCACAGAAGCTGACTAAACACTCGACGAAATGGCGACAGCACTGCCAGCATTCCCGACTTTTGACACAACACACGAGACAGGAGGTTTAGGCCCCAGATGGAAGAAATACGTCGCTCGCTTCCGAAACCTGATGGTAGCTCTCAACATCACAGACACTTCAAGACAAAAAACGGTTCTCCTGCATTACAGTGGGGAAGAAGTTAACGACATCTTCGATACGCTTGCAAACACGACAGCGCACTGAAGAAGACGAAAGCGCCGTCGACAAAGCCATCGATGCGCTCACGCATACTTCGAGCCAAAGAAAAACACGGCATTTGAAGAGTGCCAGTTCAGACAGGTGAAACAAGACTACGGCGAGTCGATCATGACCTACTACTACACACGGCTGAACGGCTGAGCGAGACATGCGATTTTGCGAACGTCGATCGCGAAATAAAAACACAGATTATCCAGCAATGTGTGTCGCAAAACTCCGAAGAAAGCGCTCAGCGATACAAACCATTGACCTGGCTAAGCTACTGGACTTTGGAAAGACTCTGGAACTGGAACTGGAACTCACACCCAAGTCGCGGAAATAGAAATCAAGAAGTCAATAGAGTTGGAGCACGCGGCTACGAGAGGAAAAATAGGAATTGAACCCCAAAACACCGGAACGGTGGAAGGTGCGGATCGCGACCCAACCCGGATTCCAGATGTAGAAACTGCAACGGCTCCTATCCACACCAAGGCGGCAAGACTGCGTGCCCAGCATACGGACAGGAGTGTAGGAAGTGTGGCAAAAAAAACAATTTCAAGCTGAATGTCGGAGTTGAACCCGTCTCAAAACCAGCAGGCGACACCAGATCCAGAAACCGAGGACGGAAAAGACTTCACACTCTGGATGACGACTCTGACAGCGACGATGGAAACACATTTAGAATCAGTGTCCATAGCGTCAATGGCGATAATGTAAAACACCCACTCTTCAAAGTCCAAATTCATGGGACATGGCTGACACTGATGGCTGATTCTGGGTCAAGCATCAATATACTCGACGAGGCAGACTTCGAGAAGTTGAAGCAGCGTCCTAAACTCGAAAACACGTCTACCCGAGTGTATCGCTACAAGTCGGAAGACCTTCTCCGAATGCGTGGGAAGTTTACAACGACAATGAAGAGTGAGGACAGCGTGGAGTCGGAAGAAATCGTCTATGTCACAGAGGGGATGTGAGGATCGCTGCTCAGCTGGCGCACTTCCCAAAACCTTGGACTGATCTCCGTTGCGAGTCCACTTGCAGATGTGCAGCCCAATCCATCAGAGGTTGAACGACTCGTGCACGAATACGGTGACCTATTCACTGGTTTAGGGAAGCTGAAAGACTACCAAGTGAAACTCCATATCGACGAAAGTGTCCAGCCATCAGCGCAACCACACCGCAGAGTGCCCTTCCATGTCCGAAAGCAACTTGAGGAGCAGCTGGAAAAAGATGAGGAGCAAGGCGTCATTGAGCATGTGGACGGCCCTACACCATGGGTGTCTCCCGTTGTCATCGCACCGAAACTACAACACAACCACTGCGCGAGCTAACTCAGAAGGATACGCCCTGGGAGTGGACAGAGCGACACGAGCAAGCACTCACCATGCTCAAGAGCGCACTGGCAAATGCACCGGTAACCGCATACTTCGACCCTGAAAAGGACACCAAGATCAGCGTAGACGCCAGCCCTGTTGGCCTGGGCGCAATACTAGCGCAGACGGATCCAAAGAATGGTGAGAAACACGTAGTGGCATACGCAAGCAGGTCCCTCACCGAAACTGAGCAGAGATACAGCCAGACTGAACGTGAAGCCCTCGGTGTTGTATAGGGATGCGAGTACTTCACTTGTACGTTTACGGGAAACCGATAACTATACAAACAGACCACAAGCCGCTAGTTGCCATCTATAGTAACCCGCAATCAAAGCCACCTGCCCGAATTGAGAGGTGGGCTCTCAGACCAAATCACTGTAACGTACCGGAGGGGAGAAGACAACCCTGCTGACTACATGTCGAGACACCCTGTGAAGCACACGACAGCAACCAGCCGGCAGGAAAAGGTCGCGGAGGTGTATGTGGACTACCTCGCCCAAACGTCAACGCCGAAAGCGTTAAAGCTCTGCGTCATCGCGTCCGCCACCGAGAGCGACCCGACTCTGCAGGCTGTCGCGGAGGCTATTCAGACAGGCAACTGGCACCGACCAGCTAAGCTGCTCGACATCAACAACAACAGCATAAAAAGCCATCTCAAGCATGTTAAGGCATGGTTTGAACATGAAAACGAGGCTACAGCTATTTTGTTGAATAGAGTCACTTGAATTTGCTCAAATCCTTGAACAATGGGCGTTATAACTAATCTCAGCGTTTTTAGTCGTCCTAATATAGAATTTTGGTAAAATGTATATCACGTGACCAACCACGTGATCACAAAAAGTTGAAAATTAAACTAAAAACGGGGTGGTGCATTGTATATTTTAAGTAACGATTTTATGTTTATCTAATTACACTTGTGGTTGACTTTAAAGATCAGTCCGGAATGGTTGACCCTGATATACTGTTAAGGCGAAAATATAGAAAACAGGTCACGTGACCAATTCTTGGAACCATTTTTCGCCATTTATATCGTCTTCTGTGATAAAAAGTCAACCATTCCGGACACAGTCTCATTTCCCATAACAAGCTTAACATTTCCAACCGAAAATATGAAACAAAACAATAACCTCCGCCACCCCATTTTTATTTCTTTGTTTTATCAGCCTAAAGGTCACGTGACCTTCAAAACACCAAAATACCGATACTTAAATATTACGACACACGATTACCGTATTATTCCAAAGTTATAGGGTATTTCATACATAAATAACAAAGATCACGAATTTTGAATGTTTTATCAGAACTGCTCAAAAACCATGCCTTAACATGCTTGAGATGGAAAGAGTCAAGGAAGAATTGACGGTCTGCACCTCATTCTGCATCATTCTAAGGGGAAGCAGAATCGTGATTCCTGAATCACTGCATCAGCGCGTAGTTGAAATGCCCACGAAGGACACCAAGGGATCGTCAAGACGAAAGCCCTCTTGCGAGAAAAAGTCTGGTTTGCGGGAATAGACAGTGCAGTCGAAAAGAAGGTGAAGTCATGCATCGCGTGTCAGGCAGCAACGCCCGAGACCAAGTGCGAGCCACTGCAGATGTCACCACTCCCATCCTCACCATGACAAGAGGTCAGCGTGGACTTCAAGGAGTTGTCCACAGGCGGGTATCTACTTGTTGTTACGGATGACTACTCGCGGTACCCCATTGTAGACGTAGTACGCACGACCGCATCTAAGGTTGTGATCCCATGTCTCAACAAGCTGTTTGCAGAGTTCGGCGTGCCGGGAGTGGTCAGGTCTGACAATGGCCCACCGTTCAACGGACGAGAATTTGCGGAATTCTCCAACACCCTCGAGTTTAAGCATCGTAAGGTAACGCCCTTGTTGCCGCGCTCGAACGGCGAAGTGGAGCGTTTCATGCGAGCATTAAAGAAAACCATAGAGGCAGCCAAGACAGAGAATCACCCCTGGAAGGAGGAACTGTGCGAGATGTTGCGTAACTACAGAGCAACACCACACGCCACGACAGGGAAAGCTCCAGCGACTATAATGTTCAACCGACCGATGCGCACCAAGCTACCGGAGATACCAACCAGTCAACACGACCCAGCATCTATAAGCCAACGTGACCACGAAGCTAAGCTAAGATGAAGATGAAGGAGTATGCTGATAGAAAGGCATATGTGAAGCCGTCCAACATCCAAGAAGGGGATAAGGTTCTTGTAAAGCGTGACCCGTCACACAAGAAGTCTACCCGGAACCATATGTGGTTACAAATCGAAAAGGATCCATGGTAACGGCTAGTCGGGAGAACAAGAAGATCACCAGGAACTCGTCATACTTCAAACAAATGAATCCGAGTGTAGACGTTCCAGACGATGATGACTCGGAGCTTGAGGCGCCATCACCCGACAATCCGAGTGCTGATGATGGCCAGCCGTCGACCCGACGCTACCCGTTGAGGAGCTTGAGACGACCGCCTGACTATCTTAAGGACTATGACACTTAAGGACATACGTACATTATGTAGTAGCGCTACAGGACGTTAGCAATGTTTGGTTATCGTTTATAAAAAAATCATAGTTTGATTTTCATTCCAGGGTGGGGAGGAATGTAGTGTTTTACCGGAAGTAATTATGTATGCAATAAGTGATTGACAGCTGGAGAGAAATTACGATAACATGGGGAGCGAGAAGATGCATAAACAGCGGAGCGAAACGAAAAAACGGTGTATCTCGTAACTACAGCTAAAATCCATGAAAACATCACAAAGTGACATAACAATCAGCCGGCTGCGGAATGCAAAGAAATAGGAGAATTGCAACTTTATACCTGGTACGCGGTGTGCATTTCAACATATCTCATTGGCTGACCCTTTTTTCGGTTTCAGATTATACATTTTTGCCGCTGTAACCTCAAGCATGTTAAGGCATGGTTTATTCAGCAATTCTGTTATACACTCTAAATTCGCTAACTTTGTCATTTTTCAATGAAATACCATAGAAATCGGTAATTAGGCAGCAATCATATGTATCAACATTTTAAGTTAGGTATTCTCGTGTTTTGGTGGTCACGTGATCTTAAGGCTGATAGAACAAAGAATTCAAAATGGGCCGGTCACAGTGCATTTTTAAAGTAACGATTCCTGGCTTATCTGATTACACTTCTGGTTGTCCGTAAATCCCTGTCTGGAATGGTTGATATTTTCCCATTGTAGGTGAGAAAATTGGGGAAAACTGGCTACAAGAACAGGTCACGTGACCTGTTTTCTCTATTTTCGCCTTAACAATCTATCAGGGTCAACCATTCCAAGCAGATCTTTAGAAACAACCAGAAGTGTAATCACATAAGCAAGAAACCGTTACTTTAAAAATGCAGTGTAACCGGCCCATTTTGAGATGAAATTTCCAGATTTTGTAATCACGTGGCTGGTCACGTGATAGACATTTTACAACAAAATCTGTTGAAACGACTCAGAACGCTGAGCTTAGCGATATCCACTATTTTTGTAGAATTCGGGCAAACATAAGCCACTCTATTCAATAAAATAGCTTTAGCCTCGATTTCATGTTCAAAACCATGCCTTAACATGCTTGAGACAGCGGATTGGTTCCGCCCAGGGATATGGTTCCGGCCGGAACCATATCCCTAGGGTTTTGGGTCCTCTAGGGAAATGGTTCCGGGGTCAAAAAATTTCCAGGGTTTTGGTTCCTAGGCACATTTTCAGGGTTTTGGTTCCTCCCGGAACTGTTTCCCTAGGGTTTTAGTTCCTCAGGGAAAAAAGTGAAAATGAACGGACAATGTTATATAGACATGTAGATAAGAAAGAAAAAAATTAAAGACTGTCCGTAACTAATTATTTTTATCAGTGTTATCGCTTCCACCACTTCATGAAGTTGTCGGCTTGTTTTTTATCCCGGGGGGTGGACTCTCTTATGTGAGGAGTACATTGATGCTCGTCGTACCTTTTAGGGGTCAAAATCAGGAGTTTGGTACCACTTAGGGTATCCACGATCAAACAGAGAGATTTCTATGTAAAGCAGTACCGTTTAGGGGTCAGGTGTCACCGAATGCTAGCGCTTTTGAAAACAACAAGTAAGAATGTGCTTCATGATGTTAATAGCAATAAAAGGCATCGAAAGTTTAAAATGTTGGCACGTTTTTATCGGTACCTTTTAGGGGTCAAAATTAGCTTGAGCCACGCCCATTTTAGTACCTCTTAGGGGTCAAATCGAAAATGTCCGACGAGCATCCCTACCCTTTTAAAATGGAAGTCCGTCCCCCCCCCCCCCCCCCCCCCCCCCCCCCAGGTCTTTTATCTCAAAAATTTCAGATAAAACAATCCCTACTGATACGTTTGTCGTTCTATTAAATTATAGAAAACACGCACGTCATAAAGTTCGTTATATCGGGTTTTGGATGATAATCTTTCTTCAACGTTACGTCATAAAGGGGATAATACAGTTGAGAAATAACAATACAATACGATACTTTTTTATTGGAACCTTGATACAGACAACGTGTACATCGGTATAAACCCAATAAAATAAAATAATAATAAAACTATGTGTTTAAGATATAAAATGGGATAAGGGTTACAAAAATAGGGGAAGAGATAATAGCAAGATTGATAACGGACGTTACACTTCGGCCATATCAACAATTCTCCCTTTTCCCCGTAAAACAAAATCTTGATCATATGGAAGCGTAAATGTCCTTATCTTTGTTTTGTTGTTTATTGTTTTCAGATTGTCACATCTTTCTGTATTGAAAATGGAAATTAGTAACAAAGAAACAGCCAACAATAAAGCAAATCAATGAAACCACTAATCAGGTGTATGAGTGTTGTGTGCATGTATCCAAGAGTAAAACTGCAGCGACGATAACACAGCAGCTAAGTGAACTGACGTACACCACTAGAACAGTGCATATGAACTTTACTTATTGCGGGCATTTAATATATTCATGAACAGTACTGAATAATATACGAACATTATTATTAAAGGTGGTTTCCACTGTCGCTTTTTTCATATGTACATAAAACGTCTGTTAAAAAAATGAAGCAATCATTTTTTATGTGAACAAGAGCCCATCTGGGCTTTCACTCGGGCCACATGAGATTAAAGATGAAATACACTTTCATTTGAAATCCTCTTAGTAATAACCAAAGGGAATAATTATTAGCTGAATTTAGCAGTCTTTAGGAGTGGCCGGTAGCGCGGTGACTTTCATTCTCTGCTCCCCTAGTATATGTGTAATTTAATATTTTTGTTTTTCTCGTATGTTGACCTTTTAATTTAAACACTACTTATTCATGTAACACACATTTACAATTTAGTCTGCTGTTCTGTTATACTGCAGGTTCCGAGTGTATGTTTATATTTGTACCATATTATAAGTTGTATCCTGTCCATCCTGAGATGAAGCTATGTCAATTTGTGTGCCTCTGTGTAACTTTATCTGCTGTTCCTGCTATACATGCCATTACGAATCCATATTGGTATTTGTTGGATTAAAAATTAACTGAAATGCCTGTTGGATCTCTAATTAACAAAACTTCAGTCTGCTCATTATATTACAGAACTATAAAGGGAATTGTTGGAAGCCTTTAATATCTCGAACCAAAACCTCGGCCGTGAAAGGTTTCTTGTTTAAGTTTACCTTGAGAGTTGAATATTGCTTGGATCATCATAAATTATTCTGTGCTGAGTGTGTATATTTCTGGCTTCGTGTTGGTGAGCGACAGTGTTGCTCTCACAGTTCAGGAGTTCAGATGTCTTCATACTTCGATAGAGTAGAGTAACCAATAACTGCTCAACCACAGTATATATATTTGCTAGTAAATCGCTATATTTCGCTATAAATCAGCTATTCAGTATACGTATACAGGTCTCGATACGAGATCGGTAAACCAGGCAAAAACACGGTCAAAATTATTTTAGTGTTGGCCTACCGATCACGGTGTTTGCGCTGGTATGTACTATGACCGAGAGTAAAATGAAATGTGGCATAAAACCTACGAAACGTACCTCAAACTAGCCTGTGTACAGTCTTCCGTCTCAAGATGGCGACTGGACTGGAGAGAAATCTATTAGCGCCACGAAGTACGCCCACACAATTAATACATAATTTAACGCATGCGCAGAAATTTTGCTGCATAAATTAATAAACAAGAGCCCATCTGGGCTTTCACTCGGGCCACATGAGATTGCAGATGAAATACGCTTTTATTTGAAATCCTCTTAGTAATAACCAAAGGGAAGAATTATTAGCTGAATATTAGCAGTCTTTAGGAGTGGCCGGTAGCGCGGTGACTTTCATTCTCTGCTCCCCTAGTATATATATGTAATTTAATTTTTTTTTTTTTCTCGTATGTAAATTAAAGTAGTTGACCTTTTACTGTAAACACTACTTATTCATGTAACACACGTTTGCAATTTAGTCTGCTGTTCTGTTATACTGCAGGTTCCGAGTACTAATAGATGATTGTCTCAAATGTATGTTTATATTTGTCCCAAATTATAAGTTGTATCCTGTCCATCCTGTGATGGAGCTATCACTATATTTCTCTACTGTTCTTTCTACCCTGTGGCTCTTTATCAAGTTCGCTGATCGCCGCCTCGCGATTTTTTCTTCGCGGCGTCTTTTCTCTCTGTAAAACTTTTGGAAGTCATGTTAATTGTATTCGTGGTCAATTTGTGGGCCTCCTTGTAACTTTAGCTGCTGTTCTTGACGAGTCCATTACGCCGCGGTCCATATGACAGCATCTTGATTTCGGTCTTGTATATATTATCTTGCTGCACTAATTTGTCTTCCAAATGACTGAGTTTCGTTTCTTGATTCGTGTTTTGACGTGACGAGAGTAGGAATTCATTACGGATATCAGTTAAGTCAGCCTCCATCGGTTACAAATCAAGGTCTTTAAATCAGCGAGAGAGTTCTTATTGCGGGCTAACAACCCTCGTGAAGAATCTAAAGAATTCCGTCTCTTCCGGTTTGAATTTGACTCATGTGTATGTGTTGCTTTTGGAGTTTCAAGGATATGTTGATTCAAAACTACAGGCTCTTGGGGTTTTTCATTGACTTGTGAACTTGCAGGCTCTGTAACTTGTTTTCTTTTCTTAGTATAACATAGTGTTGAACATGTTCTCAAGCATGTCGCGCGTGACCTCTGTTTCTTCATCCAACGACTCCGAAGTATCTTTAAGATTCATTAAGTTCTCTACTTTCATCTGTAATCTGGGAAACTCAATCTTTGCCCATGCCTCGTATGCGCGCGGTGCTTTGGCACATAACTACTTCTGTTGACGTGGATGGTTATAAGTAACATGATGAGTCCATTACGAGTCCATATATTTGAAATGCCTGTTGATTATCTCTAATTAAAAGCGTTACCCTCATTCACAAAACTTCAGTTCAATATATTACAGAACTATAAAGGGAACTGTTGGAGGGCCTTTCTCGAACCAAAACCTCGCCCGTGAGAGGATTCTAGTTTAACAACTCGAACGAAAGTACCAATAATCTGATAGGGAATTGTGCTGTCACCGAAGCCCTAGCGCCGTACGTAAAATTAAAGTAAACATCTTGTGTTAATTATATCCGCAGTCTGTGCGGCTTCCGGTTGACCTTTCACGATTACCATCATCGACATTATATTATGCGGCGCCAGGCGGCTCCGTGTTCAAGTATGTGCACTTGAACAGTGTGAGCTGATTGGTTAACGGGACTGGAAGTCGACAATTTTGCTGCACTGAACAAAAAAACAAGTACAACCTCAACAAGAAGTCTTTAAAACAAGAGCGCCAGTTGAAATATCCGGAGCCTGATGGAAGGCTTTCGCACGAGTGAAGTTAAATAAAACATTAACTGCTTACATTTGAGAGATGGGACTCCAAATTTGAGAGTAAGTTCCTCGCGGGTCCACCATCTTGATTTTACTGTATTAAATTATGTAAATAAATTAACCTGGCGTTGTTGCGTGACCAGCACAGTGCAATCTGATTGGTGGTGAATAAATTTTGCTGCATGAAACAAAAACAAAATAATGGCCTGCAGAATAAGACTCGGTGCTGCCACAGGCAGTCCGAGTAATAAAGGCCTGCAGATTTAGACTCGGCTGCCACAGGCAGCCCGAGTAATAAACCCACATTTTACAAACGACTAAGTAAACAAGATCGCAGCGTTTTCAATTACGAACTTTAAACACTTTAAACTATACACGTTGTTTCAGCTTTGCTATAGTCCTTGGACTTCTCACTTCTATATATTATTCTTAGGCTTTTAAGATCTAATCATACAGATCCAATGTTTGAAACAAGCAGGATATTCGTCCACGGATTTTGCTTATTCGCGAGTTTTTCTACACACATTATAATTATTTGTGTGGACAGTTTCGAGACACTTTTTACGTACATGTAGAGAAAAACGCAACAGTTTAAATCCACCTTTTAATAGGCAACTTATTTTAGAACATAAAACAATGGCATCAGATCCAGGGTATAAATAATAAAGTAACGCCATTGAGAGCGTGATGAAAGCCGAGGTTATCAATATAATCCGTGTAGTTATGTAGAAAATGAAGCCATTAAAAATAACATGCAGGTGATGATTGATGTGTCACAGTTGTCAGTGCCTGTAAGGTCCAGTTATTTCATTGGGTCCTTATACACGAATATCATGCTCTTGTCAGGCTTAGGTTTGGCTTGAATCATGCTGAGCATTTTGGTTCAATGTTCGGCTAATCTTATGTTACGCTAATGTCATGCTATTTACCGCCCATTTTGGCTGAAATGTTCGGGTAATGTCATGTTAATTACCGCTCATGTCAGGCTCTTCGTGTCATGCTCTTGTTTGCCTTGTATTCTGCTGTTGTTCTGTCAAAATGTCCAGCCTGTGTTACGCTCTTGTTGGGCCGGATGTTTTCGTACGGGTTTACTTGTTCTCGTGATTGGTTGAAGTAAAACCAATCGTGAATTACTTCAGTTCGTGATTGGCTCAGTGATTTTACTTGCTCCCGTGATTGGTTCCGTGATTACTGTTTTTATGACGCTCAATGGTAAACAGCTCTATATGCAATGTACTATGTCATACTTTTGTGATCCACCAAGCCTCACTTTGATACAACATTTTCTCCCCTGAGAATAACAAGACTGGTCTAAATTAGAGTAACAAAAGAAAATTCTGGTTGTGTAACTATCGGTCCTATTCATTTGTGTCCCACAACATTCCTCAGCATAGGTCACCAGACTTGTTGTGACATAATACATCTAGTAGTATAGCCGGCGTCAAAATGATACCGCCTTCCACAAATCCACTCGAATCGTTTGATGGCCCCATCCCCCACCATCTTTTTTGGACCCTGTTGAATTTTTGACCACAATGTGTGTTTATTGTACCAAATCCCAACTTATTATCTAACGAATACCTTAGATGTTGTGATTGGGTACAATAAACAAACATATTGTGGTCAAAAATTTCAACAAAGTCCAAAAAAGATATTGTGGTCGGGGGCCATCAAACGATTCGAGTGGATAAATATTAGGCGGTATCATTTTTGACTCCGGCTATACTACTAGGGGTCACGACACAGATAGAAAATTGCGAATTAGAGAATGGAATGTATATGGTATATATCGAATGATGGAGAAAGGCACTTGTAGCTGGTTGATGTTTGGGAAGGATACGAGGTGTGTAAGGAGTCTAGGTCGTTCGAAGACAGAGTACTGCGCCCAGCATAATTTCCAGATACGAGGTGGGAGCACATCACCCACTCCATGTTCGAAGTGTGGTCGTGGCTGTCTTACGAGTTACGGTCTTTGCTCGAAGTGCGGACAAACACAGCGCCATCGCCTCCGTGCGTTACAACGCCGCACTAAGGAGCGCTTTGCAAAGGTGTTAGCTGAATTGAAAATAACGACCCTACGTTCCAATTAGGGAGAACACCACTGAGTACGAATTTTAGTCGAATTTTTTTTTATATGTGTGGTTTGTAAAAAAAAAAGCAAAACTGGTGGCCACCAGAACCCCTCTAGAGACCACTTTCACCTTTTTCCTTCCTTCTCCTTTCGATCTCTAGAGGGGTTTTTTGCTTTTGTTTGCCGGGCCCGGCTTTTTTTCTACTGTATTTTTTCTGCTGTTTTTTTCTTTGGATCCTACCCTAACTGGTCGAGGTACAACCGGCACTCCCGAAGAGCTCTACCCAAGTACCCGACCCAGGTTTGGTATTACGTTTATTATTCGCTTTGCTCTGCCACATCGACAGACGCGCTACGACTTGTGTGGAGCGGGAGGCTTTTTACTCCACACAAACCGGTCTACCACATGTCCCCCGCCAGAATTGAACCCTAAGCTCAAGAGGCCTCCCTTTCTCTTGAGCCCAGCGCCAAACCGTTGGACCACATGTGCTAGACGAAAGATTCGGCAGTAAAAATTATATTTATGTCTATGCCTATGACATATGGTAATTAGCGGCGGATGCAATTAGCCCGTGACAAGTCGAAATTTGCATACGAACCAGACATACGAATTAATTTATTTTTGCAAAGTTGAAATAAAACCCACGCGGGCTTCTTTCGTAGGAAATATCGATTTTTATCCCACGAGACTGCCAAGTTTTGACCGCATCTCTTCCCGAAGCTCGGCCCGAATTTGTTCCACGCTTTTTTCACCCTGGACCAAAGCTATATGGCGAATTTCAACCCTCATAGCCTCATATTTATCTGCTTCGGCAAGTATGAGAGTGAACTCAGAGTCAGATACTTTCTCATCACGCAACTGAGGCTTTTGACACGAGATCACGAAGTGTATTCACTTTCGCTCTCGCCAACATAGCGGTTTTCTCATGCTTCGAAACTTTGATTCCAAGCTTTTTAGCCCCAACAGCTGTAGAGGCTGAAATTACACCACAGAGCCCGCCAATAACACCAAGTGGTAGGCCAATTATGGTACCAAAGCCGGATAGAGAGACCGCTATGCCTGAGCCAGATAAAAGCACACTCAGCCTAACAACCAAAACCCCCCAAACCAACCCAACCCCCCCCCCCCACCAACGTGGCCACAGCGATACCATGAATGATTTCCCGCCCACGGGCATACTTTTTACGCACACCTTCGTAGTGTTTTTCTTGAGCTTCGATGCCTGCAAGCGTCTCACACACTTTTTGCAGTCGAAAGTTCTCTCCAGAGACGCTAGCAAGCGGGGGATAAATCGGCAGTGCCGTCGGAATGGTTTGAATTGAGACGCTTGCCATTATATATACGTATCAACACACGTGTATGTCAACTATAGCGAAGCTATAACTAAGCGAGGTCAAGCTTTAATACGTAGTGCAGGGGCTGGCCGTGAAAGTCAATCAACAACCCACTTTTCGTACGTACAGACAGGCGAATGCTGTTTGAAGGCCGGGCGTCCACTTCCAAGAGATTCAGTTCTGAGTACGTAACTCGTTCGAATCTGCCTCCACGGACCTGGAGACATGCAAGAGTTTTCGAGGGGTTGGCCTGGGTGTCACCTTTAATAGCCTTAAGGGAGCTGTGAGGATCCACCAGATCGCAGTAGACATACATCTCTTCGAGGTTTTTCAGGGTGAAGAGGTGTGTGCTTGACTGGAGCCCAGCTTTGCCCACGTCAGATATGCTTACACAAATTCTGAGAAATTTGCATAGCGAGTCGGATATTTGAAACCGCTTCAAGATCTTCAGCTGCTGCTCCCCACGTGCTGGAAAGCTAGAGAACTCTATGGCTCCGGCGTCGATTGCAGGCTTGAAGAACTGTTTTATTTCATCGAGAACATAATTTCCAGGCGATAAACGGTATTTTTTGGTTCGTTGACCATTGTCCTCCCACCAGCTGAAAACGCCCTCGTCCTTCAAATTATGCCAGCTGTTGGGGATCGTCGCAGCTAAGAGGGTCACACTCCGTATCGCCAAGGGCTCAGGGAGGTAAACAGTATGGTCAGGTGAGGTACAGGTGATATTCAAAACCACCATTTTTGGATAGTATTAAAGGTATCAACTACAGCTTCAATAGCTAGCTTAGCTTAGTCGGAGAAACAATGAGCCAAGCAAAAGTCGAGCAGTTAAATGCTGCTTTGTGGGCGAAGTTCAAGAAGCACTATCCCCATGCTGACCCTACTTGGTTCCATGTGGTAACGGATATAGATGGTCCGGGACAATACTCAACAAACATCATATTTCAAGACGGAAATGATGGTTATTTAGTTTATGGTGATGAACCACATTACAGTAAACCTGCTGCCATTCAAAAACGCATTTATAACGCTCTCCACGGGATAGATACGTTGGATGGTTTTCCACATACCCTGGTGTGGAAGCAGCCAGTGGTGCCCACGATATTGATCTCAAGACTTTGCGGATATACGCCACACCTGTAAAATCATTCGAAGCAGGTGTCAGGGACATATTCAAGGAGACCGTTGTGATGCATAAAACAGCAAAGGAGTCTAGGAAATGCCGGCTGGCAGCTCCATCATTCAGTTATTGGCCTCAACAACTCAATCTAGCAACGTGGGGTGCAACTGCTGGCTGTGGAGTGTCGTTGTTCGACCCTGCTTTCAAGACGTATCCGCCTGTTGTTCAGGGGTTTCTACGATTCCACACGTATTTCACAATACGACGAATTCTGCTTGAACTTGGTGGTCCTCTCCCTGGTGATTCAGCCTTCAAGCAACGTGATAACCTTTATAACAAAGCGTCTCTGGAGGCCTTGTGCATCGAATTTGGTTTGTCTCGCACACCTGATTTTCGATGGAAAGGAGGTCGGAATCACGGATTAGGAGATGTATTTCTTTACTATCCGGGTGATGGCTACAGAAACGTCCACGTAATCCGAGGCTACGACAAAGAAGCAGATATGTGGCCCAACCACAACAATTTGTTTGCAGACCAAGGAGGCAAGGTGGACATGGGAAATCTGGTATCCTTTATTCGGAACGACGCAGCCGAAGGGAAACAATACAATTGGTTTGCACCCCAAATCGGGAGAGGTCTGACAAAGGCTGGATTGGGTAGGCTAAATCGCTCAGTCGAGGCTTTCGTATATTGCGTTCTAGGTGCCCAAGCCAACATGCGCTCATCTATTATAGGCAGTAGTGGTGGTGCTATTAACACTCAACTCGAGTTCCGAAACCTGCTCGAAGAATCAATCCTTGAAAATGACCTCACAAAAAGCGTGGCAAATTATCAGTTGGCTATTCAAGAAACGAAAAAGAGGCTCGATCTAACCGTAGCTATAGGGGTGTGGTTGTTGCCAAGTGACCTGGTGATCAACATCCACAGCGTTGTAGGTTATAATAACGATCTACAGAAGGCTACGAAAGATATGCGGTTGGGTGCAAATGACCATGTAAGTACGGAGAACGAAAATCCACCTCCACTACATATGCTAGGGCCCCACCCAAAGAAGCATCTTCCACACGTTGCAAGGCAACATGCAAAGCAACCAGCTCCACACCCCACACCTCCACATGTTGCTGCACACAGCGGAACTGCAACGCACGTACCAAAGGCAAAGCCCGCTCTACGAGCAACACAACACAAAACCAATCTGGCAGTAGCGTCGATTGCTGCAACTGGAGTCGCTTGGCGGCTATTTCGCTAACGCTTCCGTCGTCCCGATCCTTGCGAAGCACGCTCCACAAGGAAGACCACTACGGCTACGACGAGTAGCCAGGCGTTCTTTGCCAAGATCCACAACCTCGACTGCAGTCCTGAAGAGAAAGCTTGCGATTGCCCCAACCATCCCAGGTAGAATCTGCCCCAGCTTTTTTCCTATTGCCTTTAACCCCTTGCCAACACCACTTGCTACATTAGTGAGACTCTATCCAACGCTCTCCACCGTGCCCAGAAGCTGCGTGATGGATATGCTGCTCGAGTGCTTCCGATTCTCGTTTCAACCATCGTAGAGCTGATTTGCTAGCGGGGCTTTCTGGCCAGAAGGCTTTTTCATAGGCGGACTGGGTAGCTTTGATTGCTTCTCCTCGGCAGACGATCTTCGTTTCGCCGCGACTACAACGATCTGCATGGCGCTGGAGATCTGATACTTTTGTGAACCGTTGCTTACAATCATTACAGACGTAGTTTTCCCCGAGCTTGCTAGCGTTCTTGATATAGAAGGCATGGCCGTCGTATATCCCTATTGTCATCACAAGATTGTAGTGGGGTGCGTTCCTAGTCAGATGCCAAGCGCCATCCTCCGTAGGTTCATACAGCCGAATGCCAATCCCAAAATGTAGCTCAATCTTCTCCAGCTGGTCTAGAGAAGTTCGGATGACATCTGGTAATATCGAACCGTAGAAGTTCTGAGCGAGTCTTCTAGCTGCAATGGTACACTTGTCTGCACGTGCTTCTTCGTATACAGCAAGGCAGCGCCACAGACATAGATTATCCCTGTATTGATCAAGGGCGAACATCCCATTCTTCTGTCGAAGCCAATTGGGAAGTGGGCCTGTCCCCAACAGTGGCTGCCGATCAAGCACGACTTTGACATCCACATGGATCCAACGAACGAATGCCCATTGGGTATCGGGGCGATCAATGTTGTCGGGATTCAACCGAGCTAGCTCCCTGTCAGCAATCCACTCCTCTGCGTCGCCTAGAATATTCACCCATGGAGAGCCGGGGACAGTCTTGGAGAAGAGCATCACACGCCCGTCATTCACATTGCGAATGCGATAGGTGTAGCCGTAGCGTAGGTAGAAGCTGGTGGATACCTTTGCGACCAACTTTTCCATGATTCTAGGGGTCAAATCTCCTGCCACGTCTCTGAAGAAGCGCCACTGGATGGTACGGCGGCCTATCTCCACTCCCTCGAGCATACCATCTCTCTCATCTAGAATAGCACCTGCCTCCCGAACTAGACCGACTCCGTGCCAACGTCTCACCACGACGAAATCGCCGTTCGGCTAGTATCGTATATTTCCTACGGATCTTAGGAGGGACGGGACATCTAAGTTTGCCCTGAGACTTGCCGTTACCTCCTCCCCCAACTGTTTGTCTTCACGTGCACGTTGGGCATGCTTGTGTGGATCTTCGAGATCACCACGGAGAGCTGGGTACCTGCCAGTTTGTTTGGCTCTTTCCATTCTCTTCCGCCATTCCGGAGCCCAAACTGTAGCTATTGCTTTTTGAAGACTAGCTTTGTTGCGCTTCGAGAAGCCTCGGATACCAAATTGCTTTGCTCGCATACGCAATTCTTCTTTGGTTTCCATTTTCTTTGGTGATATATACGAAACGTATTTCTCTAAACAGTTATGTTTTTGGAAAAACCTAGTAGTATAGCCGGATTGAAATGATACCGCCTCCCACAAATCCACTCGAATCGTTTGATGGCCCCCGACCCCAATATCTTTTTTGGACTTTGTTGAAATTTTTGACCACAGTATGTGTGTTTATTGTACCCAATCACAACATCTAAGGCATTCGTTAGATAATAAGTTGGGATTTGATACAATAAACACACATTGTGGTCAAACATTCAACAGGGTCCAAAAAAGATGGTGGGCGAGGCGGCCATCAAACGATTCGAGTGGATTTGTGGAAGGCGGTATCATTTTGACGCCGGCTATACTACTCATCTTGAACATCTTTTATTTTGAGAAAGGCTGCTATTTCCATATTATTAGTAAATTGTTCTTTTCTTTGAGACTATCTAAAGAGGTAACCAGGATTTTACGATAATTGGTTAAAACTTGTTCTGCAACTACATAAATGCAATGAAATTGCAAAGACAGCTGTGGTTATCTGCTTTGAAATTCAGGTATAAGCTTCCTTTCTAAACAGTTTATTGGATGTTACAAGATGTTTACTGGTTTGCTTATTCACATTTTTCTGAAATAGAATGATACCTGCAACAACAGGCAACTTTAAAAAACATTGCAATCATATTGTACATTGGTTTGTCTTTAATAACGGCTTCATAAGAGTATTCTGATTGGACAATTATACTGTAGCTCTATTGTTTGTGTACTGCTTGTTCTAAAGGGTAGGGTATTTTGTATTGTTGGGTATACTGCCTCGTCTGACTCCTTCATTATGGCTGGTTCAAATCATCTTATGGTACTTATAAAGACTTGAGGGCTCACAGTTTTTTCAGCCAAATGGTCCTCTTTGCATCTTTAATTACAGTATTCCAGATAGCCTACTTGCCAGCTCTTCTGCAATTTATTTTGGGTCGTTTTGTCCCCCAGATTGGGTTACCTGTGGCGCACGAGGACAAAAATGACCGCGCCACAGGTAACCCAATCCGGGATAAAAAACGACCCAAAAAATTACAGAAGACATTTTGCACTGTAAACCACAAACACTTCACAATATGATATACAGGATACATTTAGTATTCCAATGGAAATAAATAAGCCATTTGTGGTGACCATTATGTGTATTCTTATTTGAGTATAATACTCTCTCCAATACACCCTTTGTTGTTTCCATAAAATATTATATCACAAATTTAAGCTGTGCACAGGAATTGAAACTGAAGTAGAATGTACTTTTGTTAAGACTTCCATACTAAAAGAAGGAAATTAAAAAAAGCTGAAACCAAAGAAACTAATTGGACAGTCTGCTTGTAGTAGTTTGTGCACTGTCAGTAGAATTTTATCACTTTGGTAACAAAGAATAGCTCTTGCACTTTTAGCCTCATCTATGCCTAGGGTTTGGAAGTGATCTATTCACTTGGGAAGAGCCAGTACTTTCCTTTGGAGCTAAAATGATAGTTTAACACAATTTGAATGAAATAGTCCTCTTTCAGTGCTTCTTCCCACATCCTCAGTCAGTTACAATTAGCTCATCTATTCCCCAATCCTCGTGACTGCCATCTGGAAGGTATCGACGAATAATGATTGGGATTTTTCTTGCTCTGTTAAGGAAAATGGATGGATAAAAGTAACAAATTAATAGAGTAGGCCTTGAATTAAACAATGGGACATTTTCATGATGATGTCACATACTACAACTCCCAGAATCCTTTGCACAGATCCTTTTGTTCCTCTAGTGGACCATTGTCTAGCGTTGATAAATTTGAATGAGAAAAAGAATTTAAAAACGATTCTGGTAGTAGTAGTTAAATGATGCCATAATGCAAATGTCCTACTAATCCTATACAATTGGTCTAATTCCAATTGAAGGGCTGTGTGCAAGAAGGACATAAGTGACTCCTGATCACATTCTAAATTCTCCTTAGAAAACAAAGAATTTGAAGGAGAATTTAGAATGTGATCAGGAGTCACTTACGCCATTCTTGCACACAGCCCTTCAATTATACATCCCTTGAATTTAATTGAATATGGTAAGTTATTTTAAAAACGTTTACATATATAATTTACTTTAACTCCTTCATGGCAATTTGTAGTGGATCTGTTTCTCCTTCTAGCTCAACCATTACAGGAGCTCCCATGCTGAAAAAACAAATAAATCTAATTTTAATAAGCACATGTAATGTTTGACCATTCAGATTTTGAAATCCCCCCAAAATATATGCAACATTGGGGGTGTGGCTTAATACACTTGAGTGTGTTCCAAATGATTGGTAATATATATGTTGTGGTTCAATTTTGACCTTGAACCAAATATTTTTGAACCAGTACAATATTATTATCAAGATTCTAAAAAGGGATTTTTTAATTTTTTGAGATTCATAAAAAAGAGGGTTAGTTTTTTGGGGGGGTTTAAAAGAAAAAAAAATCCACCCTCCACTCCCCAACAATTTTTTTACCATCCCTTCCCTTCCTACATAATTTATTTTCTGTCAAACAGAAAAAAATTGTGTGAGGTGATCGCAGCTACGCTTGGAGGTGAATAGCCAAGGATATTCACCTCTGGAGTAGCTAATCAGAGCACAAGAAAAGCAGTGCTATTCACTTATAAAAGTGGATTATAGAACTTTATTGAAATACATTATTGCATAACATGTTTAAATACCTTATCTGCAGTGCTCTAGTGCCCAGCACTCTTGCCCTTTCATATTTTGTCATATATGGAGTGGTAGTTCTCTTAGCAGGTTCTTGACTTTCTTCTGCAAGTTTCAAAACATTGGATAATCATATATATATTTGCAGGTTTAGCTAGTGTTTGTAGTTACCATTCAGACTTATGTCCGTATCTCATCATCAATGTTGTATTAACATTACTGTTTCATAGTCATAGCTAGGCAATGCTTTTTCTTTACCCTTTTCTCTCAATTGTTTATCATCTTCCCCTCTATTTTCCTTTTGACACCCTGTATTTCCTTTGACTATGTAATTTTTTTCTTGTTCCTCTTTATTTTCTCAATGCTAATTCAATTTTTTTCCTAACTGAAATTCTTCCAGTTGTCACACCTATACATGCAAGATAAAAATCCCCAAGGCCCTATCATTTGAACCGATTTATTGGGAGCTCCACTTTTAGGCTAATGTGTATTCAGGGGTTTCATTAAATGTTCCCCTAAGGGGGAATGGATAATCCTAGATGTGTTGAAGTGTATTGGAGGTTTATTGCCCAGGCTGTAAGTAGGGTCAGTGCTCAAGAGCTTGGTTGCCAGGAAACCAACCAGCACAGTACATTGGGTCATACTGAAGTAGTCATAAAGAGAAGGGGGGAGGGGGAAGGGGAACAATCTACCCACAATGAATGCTAAATCAATCCCCAAAACTGCAACACTTGAAAACAACACTTGCATGCAATGTGACAAGCAACTGTGAACAACCCACCAAATTCAGCAAACCAAGACCTGTGTGAGATGCTGGCGCAGGCCCCACAAACTGTGCCACAGGAAGACCAACTTATGTGGGTGTATTTAACCATGTCTAAATCCAGCGTATCCTTGCTCTACAATTACCAATAATCAATAAATGGCAAACACGCTTGAAATACCGATTATTGGTAATTCTACGACAAATCCTAACCCGAACCCTAACCATCGGACGAGTTCGCGGGTAAACAACGGGTTCTCACTCACCTAGAGCTAGGGTTCACAGGTAAACAAGAAGAGAAGGTAAACGAGAGAAAAAATTTTTTTGAGCGCTCCTACTCGGGCTCGAACTCGTAATCGTTTGCGTGTTGTGCTTGGTAGTGCGGGCGTCACGCCCACTACACTAAGCGCGTCTACCGCCGTTCTGATTTGGACAATTGTTTATCTTTATCCTTGACTGGTTTTAAGAATGTCATTGTTTAATTTGCATTCCAGAATTAGCGATTATTGATAATTGAAGAGCAAAAGCCAATTACTGATTATTGGTAATTGTAGAGCGAGGATATGTTGCTAAATCGCATTAATTTTAGTCTACCAGATTAATTTTGAAAGTAGTCATCAGGAGCATTAAAAGTTTGTATGAATTATTACTAGAAGTTAACAAAATGAAGTAGGTAAACCACAGAAGAAGTAGCCAGCAGTACAAGATCAAGTAGCCACCGCAGCTCTTCGATCCACCGTAACAAACAAGATGGTGGCTGTCCATTTGACCACAATCCCTTGCAAACCAAACACATAGTAATCCTCTGTTCTCTTCAATGACAGTGTATTGGCAACAGCACTTGTACTGGCTTGTTACATGTATTAAGACAACACGTAGTAATCCTCTGTTCTCTTCAATGACAGTGTATTGGCAACAGCACTTGTACTGGCTTGTTATTAAGACAACACGTAGTAATCCTCTGTTCTCTTCAATGACAGTGTATTGGCAACAGCACTTGTACTGGCTTGTTATTAAGACAACACGTAGTAATCCTCTGTTCTCTTCAATGACAGTGTATTGGCAACAGCACTTGTACTGGCTTGTTATTAGGATAACACGTAGTAATCCTCTGTTCTCTTCAATGACAGTGTATTGGCAACAGCACTTGTACTGGCTTGTTATTAGGATAACACGTAGAAATCCTCTGTTCTCTTCAATGACAGTGTATTGGCAACAGCACTTGTACTGGCTTGTTATTAGGATAACATGTAGAAATCCTCTATTCTTTTAAATGACAGTGTATTGGCAACAGCACTTGTACTGGCTTGTTATTAGGATAACACGTAGAAATCCTCTGTTCTCTTCGATGACAGTGTATTGGCAACAGCACTTGTACTGGCTTGTTATTAGGATAACACGTAGAAATCCTCTGTTCTCTTCGATGACAGTGTATTGGCAACAGCACTTGTACTGGCTTGTTATTAGGATAACACGTAGTAATCCTCTGTTCTCTTCAATGACAGTGTATTGGCAACAGCACTTGTACTGGCTTGTTATTAGGATAACACGTAGAAATCCTCTGTTCTCTTCAATGAGAGTGTATTGGCAACAGCACTTGTACTGGCTTGTTATTAGGATAACACGTAGAAATCCTCTGTTCTCTTCAATGACAGTGTATTGGCAACAGCACTTGTACTGGCTTGTTATTAGGATAACACGTAGAAATCCTCTGTTCTCTTCAATGACAGTGTATTGGCAACAGCACTTGTACTGGCTTGTTATTAGGATAACACGTAGAAATCCTCTGTTCTCTTCGATGACAGTGTATTGGCAACAGCACTTGTACTGGCTTGTTATTAGGATAACACGTAGAAATCCTCTGTTCTCTTCAATGACAGTGTATTGGCAACTACACTTGTACTGGCTTGTTATTAGGATAACACGTAGTAATCCTCTGTTCTCTTCAATGACAGTGTATTGGCAACAGCACTTGTACTGGCTTGTTATTAGGATAACACGTAGAAATCCTCTATTCTTTTAAATGACAGTGTATTGGCAACAGCACTTGTACTGGCTTGTTATTAGGATAACATGTAGAAATCCTCTATTCTTTTAAATGACAGTGTATTGGCAACAGCACTTGTACTGGCTTGTTATTAGGATAACATGTATAAATCCTCTATTCTTTTAAATGACAGTGTATTGGCAACAGCACTTGTACTGGCTTGTTATTAGGATAACACGTAGAAATCCTCTGTTCTCTTCAATGACAGTGTATTGGCAACAGCACTTGTACTGGCTTGTTATTAGGATAACACGTAGAAATCCTCTGTTCTCTTCAATGACAGTGTATTGGCAACAGCACTTGTACTGGCTTGTTATTAGGATAACACGTAGAAATCCTCTGTTCTCTTCGATGACAGTGTATTGGCAACAGCACTTGTACTGGCTTGTTATTAGGATAACACGTAGAAATCCTCTGTTCTCTTCGATGACAGTGTATTGGCAACAGCACTTGTACTGGCTTGTTATTAGGATAACACGTAGTAATCCTCTGTTCTCTTCAATGACAGTGTATTGGCAACAGCACTTGTACTGGCTTGTTATTAGGATAACACGTAGAAATCCTCTATTCTTTTAAATGACAGTGTATTGGCAACAGCACTTGTACTGGCTTGTTATTAGGATAACACGTAGAAATCCTCTATTCTTTTAAATGACAGTGTATTGGCAACAGCACTTGTACTGGCTTGATTTTTAAGATTAAAAACCTCTCTATAGCGATTTTATAATGGATTTAAAGATTTTTGCATGAAAAGAATGGTGGGTAAAAGTACAAACCATTATCTTTTTCGGTATGGTGGATTGAACCTGGTCTATAGCGGACACCCTCAGGAAGCAGTAAAGGTGTCTATAACTGGAAATGTCTGTTTATGGGAAAGTGAAAGCTACAGAATTTGACTGAGGAATATTTGTGAACGGGGTTTTGTCAAGCCGTCCATAACCAGAGCTGTCCGCCTATGAGAGTGTCCGTTAAGAGAGGTTCAACTGTATTGATCTTAATTATATTTAAATTGTACTCTTAATATTAGTGTAAATATGACCCCACCAGCTCTGCTATTTCCATTCATCATGTATAAATAAAGCACATTGTATCATTATACTAAAATCTCTTACCAGGGGCTGGAAGAACTTCAACATTTCCTGTTCCATCTGTAGCCTGGATATAAAAAAAATAATAACAACTTATGTACCCACATTGGGATGGGGACTTTGATCATAGTTGCCTACCCCAGGTTGGAAATTACAGCCAACTTTGACCAGATTTTAGCCCCAAGGTGGGAAAATTTGAAGAAACTTAGAGGGAAGCTGATATGAAACTACCATCACAGATCCTCCACCACACATGCAAGTTGAAAAGCTGTCTTTGAAATCCCAGAGTGTCTCACTTTTTCTCTCTTCAATGTTGATTAGGTTATCAGCAGCTTCCCCCATTGATCAACGCTTCAACAACATGGCAATAGATGTGACACTTCTGCATTCATTGTATTACTACCAGTAGTTATTACTGTACCAACCAGACAGTCACTACCTACATGTAGTTCCTGACATAAAATGGCCTCAGAAATCATGGTTGAATATTAGCATAACAATTATTAATTATATTGTAGGATAGAGTACATGTAAAGAGGGTGGCACAGGGGGGAGGGGGGGGGGGGGAGTCAGCATCACGTTTCATGCATCAATATTTCTAAAATTCATGCATCACATATAATTTTGAGGCACATTCACGAATCACAAATTCGGAATTCACGAATTATGCTCTAAATTTTGCCATTTTCACATATCACACACTTATTTTAGCCCCAATCACACATCACGTGTAACCCCTGTGCCACCCTCTATAAAGAATACCTATCCACTCCCGCTAGATTGTAGAAACTGCCACTGTGGTCGATTGCAGTCATGGTCACTTTGGGACTGCGGACTGCGGTGGCAGTTAGTTTCACGGCTTAATTGGAGTATCTGTTGTTCTCAGATCATCAACTTTGGGACTGCAGACCATGTGGCAGTTAGTTTCATGGCTTAACTGGAGTATTTGTCATTCTCAAATGACGGCAGTTAATTCAGGTAAAGTGGCCAGGTATTCTAATAATCGCTCCATATTGTAATGTGAAACATTGCTATATTTGTACTCCAAGCTGGGTAGCCGGCAAGATTAGCAATGTAAGGGGTGCTTTAAAAATGTGCTTTCCCGCTCCTCGTTATTCAATTTTGGCTTTTGCTATTACAAATTTGGAAATTTTGCCATAATAGCCTTGATCTGGTACTGTATATAGTACGTACTGTTGATATTTTTAAACTTACTTCGAGTTCTTCCACATCCTCTAAAGGCTCCTCTTCTTCAACCTCATCAAGATCATCATCATAACTGGTACATAAATAGAAGATCATCCTGGAGCATATTCCTAATGACAGCTCAAATTTAAGTGTACAAAATATCTACACGTGCAAACCTATAAATATCGCAATGAAACCTCAAAAACTAAAAAAAACGTGGAGTTCAGTACATCTACTATTCATGATTTCTAAAGGAAACTCAGAAGCTAATTTCCAAGTGGTAAGAAATGAACGATCTTCAGACTACTTACTCTCCCATGTCATCGTCCGCCATTTTGAAAACTGTAATGAGTCCGCGAGATATAGGCGGTGTTCATATTAGCGCAGAAGCAGACAGGACCTTTTATCACAGGAAGCCCGCACGTAATACTTTCCTTTTATGATTCTTACTTTTTATTTGCTATTAAATTCTGACGAAAAAAAGAAGTAGTATTACGTATTAAAAATATAATTTGCTTAAAGAAAATGGAATCGCACACCTTTACCAATTTCGGCATTTTTTGGGTTTACAATTAGACCCGCTTAGACCTGCAGCCCGAATGGGCTACGAGTCAATAGCCCATGAGGCACAGCCGAATGGGCTATTTAACTCGTAGCCCATGAGGGCGAGAGGTCTAATTGTTTTAGTATAAACTAACTAGTCGGACAGTAGAAAATAATAGAAAGAAAGAAATTGAAGTTGAAAAACTGTTATTATTTCGTGAAAATGTGTGCGGTTTTCCTCTACCATGGGCTATCACAAATAGACCTATAGTAGGGTAGCCAATCAGAATGCAGGATTTGTAATAGTCCACTAGTTGGTTTATACTAAATTTTGTTATACTGTATTATGACGTGGAAGACTGGGTACTAGTCTCGTTCCACGTGTTTTTTTGTTTTCAAGATGGCGGACGTTCTAACTTACGAAGGCTGTAATTTCTTTCGACAAAGACTCGTTCTTGCGACACTTAGCGGCCGTTCTGTCAAGATTAAGAACATTAGGACACATGAAGATGAACCTGGGCTCAGAGGTAAGTTATCGAGTTCAGTTCATTTTCAAGGTATTGCCCTACTGTACGTCTACCAACGACGGAACGTTTTAAAGTCAATTGAACCCCCATCCCGGTTCCCGGGATATGGTGGGGGATCGATCGGACACCCTGATGCACCTATCAATGTCTTGCCCCAACGGGGGGAGGGCGGGCATACCCAGGGCTATTGACATTTTCGAAAGCAAAACGTCAATAATCCCCACCCAAAGGCTAAACAGGCATGACAAATGTCCCCTCCCATGGGAAAAGATTAGCACATTTCAATGCAGTAATATTTATTTCAATTAAAGTGATTATTAAATTTGAAACATAATCTTCTTTGAGTTTTCTTCACATGCTTATTGGGCTACAAATTAAGTAAATAAAAGATTAATTTAAATTTTACATTTTCACAACTCAAACCCCAGTCACAGTACTATAACAGTGAGGGGTCAGTGTGATAAACCATTAAGCCATCCATGCTTCCACAGGTAGGCATATTTCAACATTTCTTGCATACAATAAACCTGCATGATCATGTTTATATAATTGATATAGTTATTAATATTTTTCCAATCGAATCATCCAACATGGCCAATGGGATTAACAGAACAGATATTAAACAGCAATGCAAATAAAATGACAACATATATAATTGTTTGATTTGCAATTACCCGGGAGACTTTGGACTCTATTTAATAACTGGGAGCCCGGGAGATGAGGCCAAAAATCTCCTGGCAAAACCGGGAGAGTTGGCATCTCTGAAAGATAGAAATACAACACAGGCAAACTCATACCTGTACATTTGGGCCATCTTGTTCTTTTAATAAAACATCATTTTGTGCAATAACCAGGTTCAGTTTGTCACCACTGGAGATGTCAGTGTAATTCTCAATATCAACGAATTCGCTGAAGTCCTTGTCATCTCTTAAAGGGATACCCGAGTGAAAAACACATTGGGGCTCAAAAGAATCTTCAACATGTTCTTTGTTCAGAAAATGTATTAAAATTTGATCAAACGTTTTTAGTATTAAGAACGAGCACCTCAAAGTTGGCCCCGCGAAGACATGGGCGCCGCCATCTTTGTTTGCATTTACGGAAGTGACGTCACTTCGTCCCACCAGCGTTCTCACTCTCTCACTTATTAGGTGTTTTTAGGATGATAAACGCCTTAACTGTACCTCACATACATTGTAGTTCTTATACTTATTCAGAAGTCACTCGAGTCTTTTAAGTCATGTTGTTTTGCTGTTATTAAATGGCAGTTACGAGACCTTGTTGTTCGTCTGATAATTTCTCGCCTTCCCAATGCTTTTCTTCCTCCTCCCAGGCTTCTGAACTTTTCTCATAATGTCGTCTTCATCATAATTCCGCTTTCTGTAAGATTACCTCTGCAATCTCGATGAAAATATATCCACTTTAATTCCGAGCGTGTGAAAATCATACGAAGACAAGTAGCCGCGATACGCTGGTGGGACGAAGTGACGTCACTTCCGTAAATGCAAACAAAGATGGCGGCGCCCATGTCTTCGCGGGGCCAACTTTGAGGTGCTCGTTCTTAATACTAAAAACGTTTGATCAAATTTTAATACATTTTCTGAACAAAGAACATGTTGAAGATTCTTTTGAGCCCCAATGTGTTTTTCACTCGGGTATCCCTTTAACGTTGCTGATTCCAGCTGGGGGAATAGTTCTTTTGTTTTTGTCTTCAGATCTTCAAAGACGTTACTATCAGTATCTTTCTTCTCTCTTGATACTGAACAAGGACCTTTCGAATAAATGTTTCAAGAACATACAGGTTCAGCTTTGTCAGCATAATCTTAAATGCACGTGTTCTTCTGTTTGACAAGCTAAACTCCATTCGATTAATTTTTCATGAAGAAAGTAAAAAATGAAACAAAAGCAAAGGTCATGTGTTTGTTTTGCAAAAAACTCAATAAAGAGGCAAGTGGCATGTTTTCAGCATGGATATTGAGCAAATTATTTACCTTTTTTGACTTGCTTTCCACGCTATCCGGCAACGCCGCCATTTTGGATCGCTTTGGCCTATTCTCTCTCCTAGTCCTCGGCTAAAACTGTCAAACAGCCCGACCCTGGTGGGAGCCCTGTGTCAATAAAAGCTCAACAACCCCTGTCACGGGCAACGCTTTGATCTCTAGACCCCGTGTATGCCCGTCCTCCCCCCGTTGGGGCAAGACATTGATAGGTGCATGAGCAAATGACACAAAAAAAAAACACCCCATGCCCCACTTGCCCTTCGCCTTCGGCCCCTTGGCCTTGAGGCTTGACCTTGGAAGCAAATTGAATGGATGACCCAAATAAAAGTATGAAATCAATGCATTAAAAATAGTAAACATATACATACGTCTCGTTCTTCAGCCACCATCTTTGTAGCAACTTGTACAGCGAGGACAGAAAATTGAAGCGAACTTACCGTAAATGCTCTATTAAGCATCCCCCTTTGGAGCAGTTTTGTACTAAGCAACCCTAATTAATAAGCATCCCCCCCAACTCCACAGCACAACACGCTCATCCATGTATCAAACAACATTTAATATATGACAAGCTCTCTTATGATGTACATGTACTAACTTTTGAATGCAGCATGTGTTAGTATAATGCGCATGTGTACGAATGATAATTTCAGCGATGATCTGACAGAATTGTGTTATATTTCATATTGGCTTCGTATCTCTGTACTTACTTGAATAATAAAGTTTACGAACTGTAAGGGAATCGGAGTGTTTGGTTTAAGAAATTAAATAAGCGCCCCTCTCTATTAAGCCCCCCCCCCCAAAATCCCAAAATTTAATAAGTGCCCGGGTGCATAATAGAGCATTTATGGTATATTAATGAACTTGATTTCAGTGTCTATGGTATTTTAGCTTTTAACAAGCTAATTGAGGACACTTTAATTAAGACAAGTATGTAAAAATAGTATACTTAAGAGAAATGTTTGTTAAAAATTATAAATTAAAGTTTATGAAAAAATATATAAGAATAGTGTGAATAATGATGTATGTATATATATATATATAATTATATATATAATCTAAAATGATAAACAGTGTTAATATTTGTATAACGTCTAATAATAACCATAAAAGTAGTGTTAAAACTCAACAGCTATGAGCCCGATATAGCCCCCTCCCAATCTGACTTCCCATGAGTAAATATGTAATTCAACTAGTCAATAATTATTGACTAGTACATAAAACTAGTTATGACATGCAATTTGAAACAGTTGGCTACCCTTCAAACAACCCATCTCCCCCTCCCCTTCCCAAAAAAAACATGCACCCCTTCTACCCAACACAAAACACATACATTCCAACCACACACTGACTCATAGTTACCCTCACACAAAATAAACCACAGTTAAATAAATATAGTTACCAGGTGTTCTACTGATAACCTTTCCATTTCATGTATTTAAAAAAAATCACACAAAGTAGAAGACAACAGGTCTAAGGAATCCTACATTTTTTTACTTTGTCTGATCACACTCAATTTTTCATCATGTTGTATTTTGCTTTAGACTTTGAAGCTAATTTCATACGGTTACTGGAGAAGTTGACAAATGGTTCAAGAATAGAAGTAAATGAAACAGGTGAGTATCTTATGGCAGGGACGGTGGAGCACAATTTCAAGTGGGGGGGGGGGGGGGGGGGGCTAAAAATGATAATTGAGCCGGTATGAGAAGTAACTTAGGCAAAATATTTTTTGGGCAAAAAAGTGGGGAGGCTATATAGGCCCCTGGCTGTGCCATCCCTGTAGGGACTGGTCATTAGTTAGAGGGGTCTGGTGCAAATGAAGGCATGCTCAATTTTTGATGACCCCTCCCACATTCCCCTTTAGCTTACTATATGGCCACTCTAATTTGCTGCATGAAAATCGGTGACCCTCCCCCATGATTTTTGCCCCTTTGACATATCAGTAATCACTGTGTTGTTCTCCTCCCCAGGGGGACCCCCAGCTCCATACAAAAGTGAAGGGGATGCTCATTGAATTTAAAAGGACCCCTAAAAATACCAGAATATCATTGTGTGGGTTGGTACCTAAGAGGTATCAATCCCAAGACACACAATTAACTGGCATGTCAACCAAGTGCAATCCACCCTATGGAAAAAGATGGCGACTTGTACTTTTACCCACAATCCTTTGCACATGAAAATCTTAAAATCCTTATAAAATCGCTATAGAGGTTTTAAATCTTAAAAACAACTAAGCCACAATTAAGTACAAGTGGTGTTGCCAATGCACTGTCATTTAAAAGAATAGAGGATTTCTATGTGTTATTTTGACTGTTTTAGGTTTTTTGTTACCCAAATTTTGGGTTGATAACTAGAAGGGCTTATGACATAAAATGGGATGTTATGCTGCTAATGCATTGTGGTATTGGAAAACCAGCAATAACCCTTCAACTTGCATTTGATCCCAAGTTGTTAAAGCAATGGACCAAATTCAACATATTCCTTTCTATCCTTTCAGGAACCAGTATATTCTATAAACCTGGTCTTCTGTCAGGAGGTGCTATAGATCATGAGTGTAATCTTCAAAGATCAATAGGCTATTACCTCGAGGCCCTTGTGTGTCTGGCACCGTTCTGTAAGAAACCTCTTAAAGTTACCATGAAAGGCATTACTAATGATGCACATGATCCATCAGTAAGTATAAAACAACTATGAGTGTTATATAGCCGAGTGATTGTCCATATGTATTGCATGCCCTCATTGGGTGATTTAGGGTCATATGACAGGTTACAATTTCATTTAAAAGTCTGCCTTTTCCTACAAAACTTTCCCTACGATTGGGGATGCATGTGTAATTAATGATTAACCATTAAATTTAGGGTGAAATGGGAGGGGGAGGGGGAGGGGGAGGGGGAGGGGGAGGGGGAGGGGGAGGGGGAGGGGGAGGGGGAGGGGGAGGGGGAGGGGGAGGGGGAGGGGGAGGGGGAGGGGGAGGGGGAGGGGGATTTCTCAGAAACCCGTGATTGATCCAAAAACAATTTCGCAATGAAACGGCTAAAGTTTATGTTATCTTGTTCACAGGTTGATATAATCAAAACAGTGACTATGCCACTAATGAAGAGATTTATAATTGATGATGAAGGCTTTGACCTCAAGGTAAATCAACAGATTCACAATATGGATTAGCAACCATGTTGGGTTATGGTTTCAGCACATGGAGCCTACATCCAAGAGCACTTCGTTATTCATAATCGATAGCTTGGACCTCCTGTGGTATCACATTACAATCTAGAGCTCGGGTTGGGCTTCCTGTGGTATCACAAATAACTATTTTTATAGTTTGGGCTTCCGGGGTTTTCTGTGGTATCATTACCATCTAGAGCTTGGATTGGGCTTCCTGTGGTATCACAAAGAACTATTTTTATAGTTAGAGTTTGGGATTCCTGTGGTATCACATTACCTAATGATTCCCACACCACGACAAAACACCACTTGCATGTGCTTTTGATGAGCCCATCACGTGCGCGCATCCCCAGTTTCCCGCTGAAACTAAAAGGAAACAGGCAGTCACAGACTGCGAGCAAGTCCCATTATCTTTCTTGGTCACCAGTCTGTGTGTTTTAATCGTGAACTGCTCTTTTTCTCTAGCATTTTGTCAAAATTGGATGTTTTCTTTCCCCAGCTTATTAGGGTAGCCCAAATTCTCAAGCTGTGACCCAGTAATGTTCAGCCCTAGCTGTGCACCAGACCTCAGACTCCTGTTTCCTGTATCTAGAACTACGAAGTTGTAATTTGCAAATACATACTGAGACCACTGAAAATGGATTCCTTGCTAGCAGAGGTCCTCTCTCTTGGTAATTAAAATGGAGACTGCTAGCAGAGGAAACGTAGACTGCGTTTATCATCCCGTTTCTCTTTCCTAAGGTTTCTGGAAAATTTGACGGTGATAAAAGTGATAGCTTCTGCCTTGCCGATTAAGCTGTCCACATCACCACATGTTCTAGCGCCGCTTTATTTCTACCTGGAACATTTAGTCTGCTGTATATAGCCTGAACATGCAGGGATTAACTTCCCACCACGCCGATGGCTAGGAACATTTTGTCTTTACAACTCTGAAGACTTCGAAACTAATTTCGTTTCGTTTCGAAGTTGCATTGCAAATTCTACATACTGAACATTGCACATACATTTCAGCTTCACAAAATATGGCTTCACGAATTACAACTTCATTTTGTTTTGCAAAATACAGTAAGCCTGTGTTCATGTTTTGCCTGTTTAATTAAGCTCTTTTTCTCCTCCTATAACTGCAGATTGTGAAGAGGGGAACTCCCCCTGAAGGTGGAGGGCAGATACTGTTCTCGTGTCCTGTGAGGAAAGTATTGCGGCCCATTCAATTAACGGACCCTGGGAAGATCAAGAGGATCAGAGGTCTCGCGTATCCTTTGATTATAATCACAATTATTATAAGGTACAATGATTTGGTTACCTCTACATTATTTACACATAAAAATGGTATATACATTAAAAGAGGTATATACATTAAATACAATATACAGGTCAACATAGGAAAGTAGGCATCTGTGACAATACTCGGGGCCGAAGGCTAAAATTCAAGCAAAAGTTTCATTGTTGATGTACCTCAAAGTAACCGTCGGAGCTCCGGCAGCCGCTGGCTTGTTGAAAGCCTTGAACCTACGATTTCCTGCGATCTGATTGGTTCTGGGAGTGGGCAGGTTTTTCCTTTGTCTGACCACGGTCACGGTAACCTGTGCGTGTGCTCCCAGTTCATTGGAGTTTGTTCAATAATTCGTCTCTCCAGTCGAAAAAGAATAGAAGAAAAAATATTACCGTTATCATTGAAGTGCAACCCTGAAAGTCTTGTTTGGAAAATAGCATTTAGCGTCAATCGAAATTTAATTAAAGCGCTTTGTATGAGACCAGACCGTGTGACCGACGGTCGGCTAAATGCAATGTTCCGAATGAGACTTGAAACTTTCATGGTCGTAATTCAACGAAAACGGTAATAATACGTTATTTACCTGCTTTGGGGCGGTCCGTATTGAGAAAAACTGTGCGTCAGTCTTGAAAGTATTAACATCGGTCTGCGGCCTCGATCAGTACAAGACTTCACGCACAGTTTTTCTCAGTACAGACCTCCCAGCCAGTAAATAACTTAAAGTAAATAACCAGTAAATAACTACTGCATCTTGGAAAGTCTGAATTTTATTGCCATCTTTTATTCAAGAAATATGAATTAAATATTCGCGATTTGTTTGCTTTTCCGCAATTGACGTCACTATAATTGAAATCCAGCCACTTATTAAAAGGGTGTATATATTACACATTCATTTCCTTTGTTTTACCTTTGTTTTACACATTCATTTCCTTTGTTTTACCTTTGTTTTACACATTCATTTCCTTTGTTTTACCTTTGTTTTACACATTCATTTCCTTTGTTTTACCTTTGTTTTACACATTCATTTCCTTTGTTTTACCTTTGTTTACACATTCATTTCCTTTGTTTTACCTTTGTTTTACACATTCATTTCCTTTGTTTTACCTTTGTTTTACACATTCATTTCCTTTGTTTTACCTTTGTTTTACACATTCATTTCCTTTGTTTTACCTTTGTTTTACACATTCATTTCCTTTGTTTTACCTTTGTTTTACACATTCATTTCCTTTGTTTTACCTTTGTTTTACACATTCATTTCCTTCGTTTTACCTTTGTTTTACACATTCATTTCCTTTGTTTTACCTTTGTTTTACACATTCATTTCCTTTGTTTTACCTTTGTTTTACACATTCATTTCCTTTGTTTTACCTTTGTTTTACACATTCATTTCCTTTGTTTTACCTTCAGAACACTTTAATATTTTCAAAACTACTTTAAGTCAGTCGCATGGTCATAATACTAGGAACGGGTATCTGCCGAGACTCCCCAAGCCGAGGACAGAATGGGGAAGGCGTGCTACGTACTTTAGGGCAACAAACGATTGGGCTTCACTGCCAAATGAATTAAAAAAAAACATGCCTAAGTTCATTTTTAAAAGAAATATAAATAAGTTTTTAATTAATCAGTATTTATGCTAGTTTTATCTTTTTATGATCGTTCTTTCTTATTAATATTTTTATCTATTATGTCCATTTTGTCTTTTTAATTTTAATTTTATGTTATAGAGGACCCTCCTGAAAACCACTTTTGCATAAGTGACGGAGGCCTCCTCTCAAAAGATGTATTTTTTATTTTTTTATTTTTTTTATTAATTATTAATGAGTTTGATAACTTAAATTTATACGAATATTACTTATACCTCAGCAGCAGTGTAATTTAATCTTGACTATAAACTCAGCTATGCCACAAGAGTGTCTCCAGCAATGGTAAACAGGGTTGTGGATGCCACAAGGGAGTACTCAACCAGTTCCTGTCAGATATTTATATTTATACAGATCATTGCCGTGGTGTGCAGGCTGGAAAGTGAGTATCATCTCTCTTTTCCAGATGTGTGTAATCTTTAACAATTGTTCACCGAAGTGGAGGTGAATATGGTGGATATTTACCGAGCCGCTTCGGCAAGGTAAATATCCACCACTATTCACCAACACTGAGGTGAATAATTGTTTTAGTATATACCACACTCCAGGTGAATAACCAGCACCAAATAGTTATTTTATTTTCTGTCAAATGGAGAAAAACTCGCGCGAGATGATTGCTGCTTTGCTCAGAGGTGAATATGAAATCATATTCACTGTTTGAGTAGCCAATCAGAGCACGCAAAAAGTGATATTCACTGGTGTGGTATATAGAGATTATTACATGTTAAGAGCTTGATATCGTTTTTATTCACGAGGTTTTCGTATCATATCGCGAACGAGCGAGTCCGCATTTAACACAATAACACAAAATTAAGCATAACAAAATTTATTTCTAAAAGCAATAGTACAGTGAAGTGATATCGTATCACTTCACTGATATGGTTTTTATTCACGGCTTTATCACACGGATATCAACCCCAAATGTGTAATAAATACTAATACATAATATTTCCCTTGTTGCTTGTTGAGGCTCGCATCTTTAGTACTTCAGATAGTTTATGCCAGGATGCTATTAAGAACTCTACTGCTTTGAGTTGCAGTTTACAGTATGTTAAATTTATTCGTTCTTCAGGTGTAGTTGATTTTGCAGTGCAAAGTTATAATTTTGGCTCCTGGCTCAAAATGAACACCTTGATATGGTATCCTCTTGTCCTTGGATGCATGGTTATTAATCCTAATAGGGGACTTAGTCACCTGTGGCTTCGAACGTGGAAAGCACGTGGTGGTTTGATGACAGGTGTTGGGGAATAGAGGAAAGCACGTGGTGGTCTGACGACTGGTGTTGTGAAATAAAGGAAGCACGTGGTGGTCTGACGACAGGTGTTGTGAAATAAAGGAAAGCACGTGGTGGTCTGACTGCAGGTGTTGGGAAATAAAGGAAAGCACGTGGTGGTCTGACTGCAGGTTGTTGGGAAATAAAGTAAGCACGTGGTGGTCTGACTGCAGGTGTTGACACTAGTGACCTGAATTTTTGATTAGGATTTTTTTTTTATAAAAACGGGTTAGGGGTTGGAAGAGAATCATACACGGTTCCTCGAGTTCCACAAGCTAAGGAAGTGCACGAAGGTGGTATTCTGTGTTTTTTGTGGGAAGTCCCGTTAGAGGACTAAGAGTGCCGAAGGAGTACAGATGCACAAGTTTGGTACCAGAGTGGAGTTTCGTTCCAAGGGAAAACCCAAAGGTGAATCGCGAGGGTGCAATCTGCTGCTTAACGCTAGGGGTTTGGAATTGGTGCAGAAGGCTTTGGAGAAGCACCATGGTCCAGGCTTTTCGTTTAAGAATGTTTCTAAGTGCAAGAGGTATGATTTGTACTGTGAGATGCGAGTTAGTCATTCGGACCGCAACTACGAGCGTCCGTACATTGCCTTTTCGGGCCCCCTGCCTAACAAGAAGTGTAATATGTTTTCGTTTTGGAAAGCTAGCCGAGGACAGTAGCGACGCCTCGGACTTGGGGGATGAGGAAAGCAGCAGTGATGATGGGGTGGAAGAAGCAACTGTGTCATTGCTAAAGCGCAAGAAGTAATAAGACCATAATCTAAGGAAATTGGGACGAGAAAGGAACTAGGTAATGTTTTTAAGGTAATACGATGGACAAGAGAATACATGAGACAAGGTTTTGTTAATAGGATAAAACCTGGTGTTAGTATTTGACAATATGTAATGTTACATATATATTGATGCATAGTT
>JAOWCC010000955.1:0-27978 GCA_030867875.1 Actinernus sp. WN-2022 | reverse complement strand
TTGTGTGAGATCTATCCCATAATTTCTTTATTCGAGAGCTAGAGGTTAGGGTTAGGTTAGGAAAAGGCCATGTTCTGGTATTTTTACTGAAAATACAGCACAATTCCATCAATTAAACTTGATCTACAGGAAGAGAACGTCGTATTGCCGTGTAGTGCATCGAAATCCATTAAAAGGTCGAGAAATGGCGCCACTTTGAAATTGAGGTTACACAAGTAAATTAATGCGTACTTGTTGGCTTTTTAAAAGCCAGTAACTCACTTTTCAACCTTTTCATCCCAAAAATGCACCTTTTTTCTCACACCTAGTGGAAAATGTACATCTTTCACTAAGCAAATCGTTGCGCCATACGTCAGGCAAAGTTGGTTTTTCGCGAAATTTTTTGAACTACTCCTCCCCACCCCACACCACCCTCATAAAATACCTAGAGATCAATTATTGGAAAGAAAGGCCAGAAAAGTCGTAAACTGTCATTTGCGCTTTCACGGAAACGGCAGAAACACGAGTTACTGGCTTTTAAAGCTAAAGGGCACACAAGATCTACGCTGTTTCCACAAAAGGAGCCCTAGAACCTAAAACCCCCTTTTGTGAAAACATGCTAGATCTTGTGTGCCTTTAGCTTTATAAGCCAGTAACTCGTGTTTTTGCCGTTTTCTTGAAACGGCAACTGACAGTTTACGACTTTTCTGGCCTTTCTATCCCATAATTTAATTGTGTGAGATCTATCCCATAATTTCTTTATTCGAGAGCTAGAGGTTAGGGTTAGGTTAGGAAAAGGCCATGTTCTGGTATTTTACTGAAAATACAGCACAATTCCATCAATTAAACTTGATCTACAGGAAGAGAACGTCGTATTGCCGTGTAGTGCATCGAAATCCATTAAAAGGTCGAGAAATGGCGCCACTTTGAAATTGAGGTTACACAAGTAAATTAATGCGTACTTGTTGGCTTTTTAAAAGCCAGTAACTCACTTTTCAACCTTTTCATCCCAAAAATGCACCTTTTTTCTCACACCTAGTGGAAAATGTACATCTTTCACTAAGCAAATCGTTGCGCCATACGTCAGGCAAAGTTGGTTTTTCGCGAAATTTTTTGAACTACTCCTCCCCACCCCACACCACCCTCATAAAATACCTAGAGATCAATTATTGGAAAGAAAGGCCAGAAAAGTCGTAAACTGTCATTTGCGCTTTCACGGAAACGGCAGAAACACGAGTTACTGGCTTTTAAAGCTAAAGGGCACACAAGATCTACGCTGTTTCCACAAAAGGAGCCCTAGAACCTAAAACCCCCTTTTGTGAAAACATGCTAGATCTTGTGTGCCTTTAGCTTTATAAGCCAGTAACTCGTGTTTTTGCCGTTTTCTTGAAACGGCAACTGACAGTTTACGACTTTCTGGCCTTTCTATCCCATAATTTAATTGTGTGAGATCTATCCCATAATTTCTTTATTCGAGAGCTAGAGGTTAGGGTTAGGTTAGGAAAAGGCCATGTTCTGGTATTTTTACTGAAAATACAGCACAATTCCATCAATTAAACTTGATCTACAGGAAGAGAACGTCGTATTGCCGTGTAGTGCATCGAAATCCATTAAAAGGTCGAGAAATGGCGCCACTTTGAAATTGAGGTTACACAAGTAAATTAATGCGTACTTGTTGGCTTTTTAAAAGCCAGTAACTCACTTTTCAACCTTTTCATCCCAAAAATGCACCTTTTTTCTCACACCTAGTGGAAAATGTACATCTTTCACTAAGCAAATCGTTGCGCCATACGTCAGGCAAAGTTGGTTTTCGCGAAATTTTTTGAACTACTCCTCCCCACCCCACACCACCCTCATAAAATACCTAGAGATCAATTATTGGAAAGAAAGGCCAGAAAAGTCGTAAACTGTCATTTGCGCTTTCACGGAAACGGCAGAAACACGAGTTACTGGCTTTTAAAGCTAAAGGGCACACAAGATCTACGCTGTTTCCACAAAAGGAGCCCTAGAACCTAAAACCCCCTTTTGTGAAAACATGCTAGATCTTGTGTGCCTTTAGCTTTATAAGCCAGTAACTCGTGTTTTTGCCGTTTTCTTGAAACGGCAACTGACAGTTTACGACTTTTCTGGCCTTTCTATCCCATAATTTAATTGTGTGAGATCTATCCCATAATTTCTTTATTCGAGAGCTAGAGGTTAGGGTTAGGTTAGGAAAAGGCCATGTTCTGGTATTTTTACTGAAAATACAGCACAATTCCATCAATTAAACTTGATCTACAGGAAGAGAACGTCGTATTGCCGTGTAGTGCATCGAAATCCATTAAAAGGTCGAGAAATGGCGCCACTTTGAAATTGAGGTTACACAAGTAAATTAATGCGTACTTGTTGGCTTTTTAAAAGCCAGTAACTCACTTTTCAACCTTTTCATCCCAAAAATGCACCTTTTTTCTCACACCTAGTGGAAAATGTACATCTTTCACTAAGCAAATCGTTGCGCCATACGTCAGGCAAAGTTGGTTTTTCGCGAAATTTTTTGAACTACTCCTCCCCACCCCACACCACCCTCATAAAATACCTAGAGATCAATTATTGGAAAGAAAGGCCAGAAAAGTCGTAAACTGTCATTTGCGCTTTCACGGAAACGGCAGAAACACGAGTTACTGGCTTTTAAAGCTAAAGGGCACACAAGATCTACGCTGTTTCCACAAAAGGAGCCCTAGAACCTAAAACCCCCTTTTGTGAAAACATGCTAGATCTTGTGTGCCTTTAGCTTTATAAGCCAGTAACTCGTGTTTTTGCCGTTTTCTTGAAACGGCAACTGACAGTTTACGACTTTTCTGGCCTTTCTATCCCATAATTTAATTGTGTGAGATCTATCCCATAATTTCTTTATTCGAGAGCTAGAGGTTAGGGTTAGGTTAGGAAAAGGCCATGTTCTGGTATTTTTACTGAAAATACAGCACAATTCCATCAATTAAACTTGATCTACAGGAAGAGAACGTCGTATTGCCGTGTAGTGCATCGAAATCCATTAAAAGGTCGAGAATGGCGCCACTTTGAAATTGAGGTTACACAAGTAAATTAATGCGTACTTGTTGGCTTTTTAAAAGCCAGTAACTCACTTTTCAACCTTTTCATCCCAAAAATGCACCTTTTTTCTCACACCTAGTGGAAAATGTACATCTTTCACTAAGCAAATCGTTGCGCCATACGTCAGGCAAAGTTGGTTTTTCGCGAAATTTTTTGAACTACTCCTCCCCACCCCACACCACCCTCATAAAATACCTAGAGATCAATTATTGGAAAGAAAGGCCAGAAAAGTCGTAAACTGTCATTTGCGCTTTCACGGAAACGGCAGAAACACGAGTTACTGGCTTTTAAAGCTAAGGGCACACAAGATCTACGCTGTTTCCACAAAAGGAGCCCTAGAACCTAAAACCCCCTTTTGTGAAAACATGCTAGATCTTGTGTGCCTTTAGCTTTATAAGCCAGTAACTCGTGTTTTTGCCGTTTTCTTGAAACGGCAACTGACAGTTTACGACTTTTCTGGCCTTTCTATCCCATAATTTAATTGTGTGAGATCTATCCATAATTTCTTTATTCGAGAGCTAGAGGTTAGGGTTAGGTTAGGAAAAGGCCATGTTCTGGTATTTTTACTGAAAATACAGCACAATTCCATCAATTAAACTTGATCTACAGGAAGAGAACGTCGTATTGCCGTGTAGTGCATCGAAATCCATTAAAAGGTCGAGAAATGGCGCCACTTTGAAATTGAGGTTACACAAGTAAATTAATGCGTACTTGTTGGCTTTTAAAAGCCAGTAACTCACTTTTCAACCTTTTCATCCCAAAAATGCACCTTTTTTCTCACACCTAGTGGAAAATGTACATCTTTCACTAAGCAAATCGTTGCGCCATACGTCAGGCAAAGTTGGTTTTTCGCGAAATTTTTTGAACTACTCCTCCCCACCCCACACCACCCTCATAAAATACCTAGAGATCAATTATTGGAAAGAAAGGCCAGAAAAGTCGTAAACTGTCATTTGCGCTTTCACGGAAACGGCAGAAACACGAGTTACTGGCTTTTAAAGCTAAAGGGCACACAAGATCTACGCTGTTTCCACAAAAGGAGCCCTAGAACCTAAAACCCCCTTTTGTGAAAACATGCTAGATCTTGTGTGCCTTTAGCTTTATAAGCCAGTAACTCGTGTTTTTGCCGTTTTCTTGAAACGGCAACTGACAGTTTACGACTTTTCTGGCCTTTCTATCCCATAATTTAATTGTGTGAGATCTATCCCATAATTTCTTTATTCGAGAGCTAGAGGTTAGGGTTAGGTTAGGAAAAGGCCATGTTCTGGTATTTTTACTGAAAATACAGCACAATTCCATCAATTAAACTTGATCTACAGGAAGAGAACGTCGTATTGCCGTGTAGTGCATCGAAATCCATTAAAAGGTCGAGAAATGGCGCCACTTTGAAATTGAGGTTACACAAGTAAATTAATGCGTACTTGTTGGCTTTTTAAAAGCCAGTAACTCACTTTTCAACCTTTTCATCCCAAAAATGCACCTTTTTTCTCACACCTAGTGGAAAATGTACATCTTTCACTAAGCAAATCGTTGCGCCATACGTCAGGCAAAGTTGGTTTTTCGCGAAATTTTTTGAACTACTCCTCCCCACCCCACACCACCCTCATAAAATACCTAGAGATCAATTATTGGAAAGAAAGGCCAGAAAAGTCGTAAACTGTCATTTGCGCTTTCACGGAAACGGCAGAAACACGAGTTACTGGCTTTTAAAGCTAAAGGGCACACAAGATCTACGCTGTTTCCACAAAAGGAGCCCTAGAACCTAAAACCCCCTTTTGTGAAAACATGCTAGATCTTGTGTGCCTTTAGCTTTATAAGCCAGTAACTCGTGTTTTTGCCGTTTTCTTGAAACGGCAACTGACAGTTTACGACTTTTCTGGCCTTTCTATCCCATAATTTAATTGTGTGAGATCTATCCCATAATTTCTTTATTCGAGAGCTAGAGGTTAGGGTTAGGTTAGGAAAAGGCCATGTTCTGGTATTTTTACTGAAAATACAGCACAATTCCATCAATTAAACTTGATCTACAGGAAGAGAACGTCGTATTGCCGTGTAGTGCATCGAAATCCATTAAAAGGTCGAGAAATGGCGCCACTTTGAAATTGAGGTTACACAAGTAAATTAATGCGTACTTGTTGGCTTTTTAAAAGCCAGTAACTCACTTTTCAACCTTTTCATCCCAAAAATGCACCTTTTTTCTCACACCTAGTGGAAAATGTACATCTTTCACTAAGCAAATCGTTGCGCCATACGTCAGGCAAAGTTGGTTTTTCGCGAAATTTTTTGAACTACTCCTCCCCACCCCACACCACCCTCATAAAATACCTAGAGATCAATTATTGGAAAGAAAGGCCAGAAAAGTCGTAAACTGTCATTTGCGCTTTCACGGAAACGGCAGAAACACGAGTTACTGGCTTTTAAAGCTAAAGGGCACACAAGATCTACGCTGTTTCCACAAAAGGAGCCCTAGAACCTAAAACCCCCTTTTGTGAAAACATGCTAGATCTTGTGTGCCTTTAGCTTTATAAGCCAGTAACTCGTGTTTTTGCCGTTTTCTTGAAACGGCAACTGACAGTTTACGACTTTTCTGGCCTTTCTATCCCATAATTTAATTGTGTGAGATCTATCCCATAATTTCTTTATTCGAGAGCTAGAGGTTAGGGTTAGGTTAGGAAAAGGCCATGTTCTGGTATTTTTACTGAAAATACAGCACAATTCCATCAATTAAACTTGATCTACAGGAAGAGAACGTCGTATTGCCGTGTAGTGCATCGAAATCCATTAAAAGGTCGAGAAATGGCGCCACTTTGAAATTGAGGTTACACAAGTAAATTAATGCGTACTTGTTGGCTTTTTAAAAGCCAGTAACTCACTTTTCAACCTTTTCATCCCAAAAATGCACCTTTTTTCTCACACCTAGTGGAAAATGTACATCTTTCACTAAGCAAATCGTTGCGCCATACGTCAGGCAAAGTTGGTTTTTCGCGAAATTTTTTGAACTACTCCTCCCCACCCCACACCACCCTCATAAAATACCTAGAGATCAATTATTGGAAAGAAAGGCCAGAAAAGTCGTAAACTGTCATTTGCGCTTTCACGGAAACGGCAGAAACACGAGTTACTGGCTTTTAAAGCTAAAGGGCACACAAGATCTACGCTGTTTCCACAAAAGGAGCCCTAGAACCTAAAACCCCCTTTTGTGAAAACATGCTAGATCTTGTGTGCCTTTAGCTTTATAAGCCAGTAACTCGTGTTTTTGCCGTTTTCTTGAAACGGCAACTGACAGTTTACGACTTTTCTGGCCTTTCTATCCCATAATTTAATTGTGTGAGATCTATCCCATAATTTCTTTATTCGAGAGCTAGAGGTTAGGGTTAGGTTAGGAAAAGGCCATGTTCTGGTATTTTTACTGAAAATACAGCACAATTCCATCAATTAAACTTGATCTACAGGAAGAGAACGTCGTATTGCCGTGTAGTGCATCGAAATCCATTAAAAGGTCGAGAAATGGCGCCACTTTGAAATTGAGGTTACACAAGTAAATTAATGCGTACTTGTTGGCTTTTTAAAAGCCAGTAACTCACTTTTCAACCTTTTCATCCCAAAAATGCACCTTTTTTCTCACACCTAGTGGAAAATGTACATCTTTCACTAAGCAAATCGTTGCGCCATACGTCAGGCAAAGTTGGTTTTTCGCGAAATTTTTTGAACTACTCCTCCCCACCCCACACCACCCTCATAAAATACCTAGAGATCAATTATTGGAAAGAAAGGCCAGAAAAGTCGTAAACTGTCATTTGCGCTTTCACGGAAACGGCAGAAACACGAGTTACTGGCTTTTAAAGCTAAAGGGCACACAAGATCTACGCTGTTTCCACAAAAGGAGCCCTAGAACCTAAAACCCCCTTTTGTGAAAACATGCTAGATCTTGTGTGCCTTTAGCTTTATAAGCCAGTAACTCGTGTTTTTGCCGTTTTCTTGAAACGGCAACTGACAGTTTACGACTTTTCTGGCCTTTCTATCCCATAATTTAATTGTGTGAGATCTATCCCATAATTTCTTTATTCGAGAGCTAGAGGTTAGGGTTAGGTTAGGAAAAGGCCATGTTCTGGTATTTTTACTGAAAATACAGCACAATTCCATCAATTAAACTTGATCTACAGGAAGAGAACGTCGTATTGCCGTGTAGTGCATCGAAATCCATTAAAAGGTCGAGAAATGGCGCCACTTTGAAATTGAGGTTACACAAGTAAATTAATGCGTACTTGTTGGCTTTTTAAAAGCCAGTAACTCACTTTTCAACCTTTTCATCCCAAAAATGCACCTTTTTTCTCACACCTAGTGGAAAATGTACATCTTTCACTAAGCAAATCGTTGCGCCATACGTCAGGCAAAGTTGGTTTTTCGCGAAATTTTTTGAACTACTCCTCCCCACCCCACACCACCCTCATAAAATACCTAGAGATCAATTATTGGAAAGAAAGGCCAGAAAAGTCGTAAACTGTCATTTGCGCTTTCACGGAAACGGCAGAAACACGAGTTACTGGCTTTTAAAGCTAAAGGGCACACAAGATCTACGCTGTTTCCACAAAAGGAGCCCTAGAACCTAAAACCCCCTTTTGTGAAAACATGCTAGATCTTGTGTGCCTTTAGCTTTATAAGCCAGTAACTCGTGTTTTTGCCGTTTTCTTGAAACGGCAACTGACAGTTTACGACTTTTCTGGCCTTTCTATCCCATAATTTAATTGTGTGAGATCTATCCCATAATTTCTTTATTCGAGAGCTAGAGGTTAGGGTTAGGTTAGGAAAAGGCCATGTTCTGGTATTTTTACTGAAAATACAGCACAATTCCATCAATTAAACTTGATCTACAGGAAGAGAACGTCGTATTGCCGTGTAGTGCATCGAAATCCATTAAAAGGTCGAGAAATGGCGCCACTTTGAAATTGAGGTTACACAAGTAAATTAATGCGTACTTGTTGGCTTTTTAAAAGCCAGTAACTCACTTTTCAACCTTTTCATCCCAAAAATGCACCTTTTTTCTCACACCTAGTGGAAAATGTACATCTTTCACTAAGCAAATCGTTGCGCCATACGTCAGGCAAAGTTGGTTTTTCGCGAAATTTTTTGAACTACTCCTCCCCACCCCACACCACCCTCATAAAATACCTAGAGATCAATTATTGGAAAGAAAGGCCAGAAAAGTCGTAAACTGTCATTTGCGCTTTCACGGAAACGGCAGAAACACGAGTTACTGGCTTTTAAAGCTAAAGGGCACACAAGATCTACGCTGTTTCCACAAAAGGAGCCCTAGAACCTAAAACCCCCTTTTGTGAAAACATGCTAGATCTTGTGTGCCTTTAGCTTTATAAGCCAGTAACTCGTGTTTTTGCCGTTTTCTTGAAACGGCAACTGACAGTTTACGACTTTTCTGGCCTTTCTATCCCATAATTTAATTGTGTGAGATCTATCCCATAATTTCTTTATTCGAGAGCTAGAGGTTAGGGTTAGGTTAGGAAAAGGCCATGTTCTGGTATTTTTACTGAAAATACAGCACAATTCCATCAATTAAACTTGATCTACAGGAAGAGAACGTCGTATTGCCGTGTAGTGCATCGAAATCCATTAAAAGGTCGAGAAATGGCGCCACTTTGAAATTGAGGTTACACAAGTAAATTAATGCGTACTTGTTGGCTTTTTAAAAGCCAGTAACTCACTTTTCAACCTTTTCATCCCAAAAATGCACCTTTTTTCTCACACCTAGTGGAAAATGTACATCTTTCACTAAGCAAATCGTTGCGCCATACGTCAGGCAAAGTTGGTTTTTCGCGAAATTTTTTGAACTACTCCTCCCCACCCCACACCACCCTCATAAAATACCTAGAGATCAATTATTGGAAAGAAAGGCCAGAAAAGTCGTAAACTGTCATTTGCGCTTTCACGGAAACGGCAGAAACACGAGTTACTGGCTTTTAAAGCTAAAGGGCACACAAGATCTACGCTGTTTCCACAAAAGGAGCCCTAGAACCTAAAACCCCCTTTTGTGAAAACATGCTAGATCTTGTGTGCCTTTAGCTTTATAAGCCAGTAACTCGTGTTTTTGCCGTTTTCTTGAAACGGCAACTGACAGTTTACGACTTTTCTGGCCTTTCTATCCCATAATTTAATTGTGTGAGATCTATCCCATAATTTCTTTATTCGAGAGCTAGAGGTTAGGGTTAGGTTAGGAAAAGGCCATGTTCTGGTATTTTTACTGAAAATACAGCACAATTCCATCAATTAAACTTGATCTACAGGAAGAGAACGTCGTATTGCCGTGTAGTGCATCGAAATCCATTAAAAGGTCGAGAAATGGCGCCACTTTGAAATTGAGGTTACACAAGTAAATTAATGCGTACTTGTTGGCTTTTTAAAAGCCAGTAACTCACTTTTCAACCTTTTCATCCCAAAAATGCACCTTTTTTCTCACACCTAGTGGAAAATGTACATCTTTCACTAAGCAAATCGTTGCGCCATACGTCAGGCAAAGTTGGTTTTTCGCGAAATTTTTTGAACTACTCCTCCCCACCCCACACCACCCTCATAAAATACCTAGAGATCAATTATTGGAAAGAAAGGCCAGAAAAGTCGTAAACTGTCATTTGCGCTTTCACGGAAACGGCAGAAACACGAGTTACTGGCTTTTAAAGCTAAAGGGCACACAAGATCTACGCTGTTTCCACAAAAGGAGCCCTAGAACCTAAAACCCCCTTTTGTGAAAACATGCTAGATCTTGTGTGCCTTTAGCTTTATAAGCCAGTAACTCGTGTTTTTGCCGTTTTCTTGAAACGGCAACTGACAGTTTACGACTTTTCTGGCCTTTCTATCCCATAATTTAATTGTGTGAGATCTATCCCATAATTTCTTTATTCGAGAGCTAGAGGTTAGGGTTAGGTTAGGAAAAGGCCATGTTCTGGTATTTTTACTGAAAATACAGCACAATTCCATCAATTAAACTTGATCTACAGGAAGAGAACGTCGTATTGCCGTGTAGTGCATCGAAATCCATTAAAAGGTCGAGAAATGGCGCCACTTTGAAATTGAGGTTACACAAGTAAATTAATGCGTACTTGTTGGCTTTTTAAAAGCCAGTAACTCACTTTTCAACCTTTTCATCCCAAAAATGCACCTTTTTTCTCACACCTAGTGGAAAATGTACATCTTTCACTAAGCAAATCGTTGCGCCATACGTCAGGCAAAGTTGGTTTTTCGCGAAATTTTTTGAACTACTCCTCCCCACCCCACACCACCCTCATAAAATACCTAGAGATCAATTATTGGAAAGAAAGGCCAGAAAAGTCGTAAACTGTCATTTGCGCTTTCACGGAAACGGCAGAAACACGAGTTACTGGCTTTTAAAGCTAAAGGGCACACAAGATCTACGCTGTTTCCACAAAAGGAGCCCTAGAACCTAAAACCCCCTTTTGTGAAAACATGCTAGATCTTGTGTGCCTTTAGCTTTATAAGCCAGTAACTCGTGTTTTTGCCGTTTTCTTGAAACGGCAACTGACAGTTTACGACTTTTCTGGCCTTTCTATCCCATAATTTAATTGTGTGAGATCTATCCCATAATTTCTTTATTCGAGAGCTAGAGGTTAGGGTTAGGTTAGGAAAAGGCCATGTTCTGGTATTTTTACTGAAAATACAGCACAATTCCATCAATTAAACTTGATCTACAGGAAGAGAACGTCGTATTGCCGTGTAGTGCATCGAAATCCATTAAAAGGTCGAGAAATGGCGCCACTTTGAAATTGAGGTTACACAAGTAAATTAATGCGTACTTGTTGGCTTTTTAAAAGCCAGTAACTCACTTTTCAACCTTTTCATCCCAAAAATGCACCTTTTTTCTCACACCTAGTGGAAAATGTACATCTTTCACTAAGCAAATCGTTGCGCCATACGTCAGGCAAAGTTGGTTTTTCGCGAAATTTTTTGAACTACTCCTCCCCACCCCACACCACCCTCATAAAATACCTAGAGATCAATTATTGGAAAGAAAGGCCAGAAAAGTCGTAAACTGTCATTTGCGCTTTCACGGAAACGGCAGAAACACGAGTTACTGGCTTTTAAAGCTAAAGGGCACACAAGATCTACGCTGTTTCCACAAAAGGAGCCCTAGAACCTAAAACCCCCTTTTGTGAAAACATGCTAGATCTTGTGTGCCTTTAGCTTTATAAGCCAGTAACTCGTGTTTTTGCCGTTTTCTTGAAACGGCAACTGACAGTTTACGACTTTTCTGGCCTTTCTATCCCATAATTTAATTGTGTGAGATCTATCCCATAATTTCTTTATTCGAGAGCTAGAGGTTAGGGTTAGGTTAGGAAAAGGCCATGTTCTGGTATTTTTACTGAAAATACAGCACAATTCCATCAATTAAACTTGATCTACAGGAAGAGAACGTCGTATTGCCGTGTAGTGCATCGAAATCCATTAAAAGGTCGAGAAATGGCGCCACTTTGAAATTGAGGTTACACAAGTAAATTAATGCGTACTTGTTGGCTTTTTAAAAGCCAGTAACTCACTTTTCAACCTTTTCATCCCAAAAATGCACCTTTTTTCTCACACCTAGTGGAAAATGTACATCTTTCACTAAGCAAATCGTTGCGCCATACGTCAGGCAAAGTTGGTTTTTCGCGAAATTTTTTGAACTACTCCTCCCCACCCCACACCACCCTCATAAAATACCTAGAGATCAATTATTGGAAAGAAAGGCCAGAAAAGTCGTAAACTGTCATTTGCGCTTTCACGGAAACGGCAGAAACACGAGTTACTGGCTTTTAAAGCTAAAGGGCACACAAGATCTACGCTGTTTCCACAAAAGGAGCCCTAGAACCTAAAACCCCCTTTTGTGAAAACATGCTAGATCTTGTGTGCCTTTAGCTTTATAAGCCAGTAACTCGTGTTTTTGCCGTTTTCTTGAAACGGCAACTGACAGTTTACGACTTTTCTGGCCTTTCTATCCCATAATTTAATTGTGTGAGATCTATCCCATAATTTCTTTATTCGAGAGCTAGAGGTTAGGGTTAGGTTAGGAAAAGGCCATGTTCTGGTATTTTTACTGAAAATACAGCACAATTCCATCAATTAAACTTGATCTACAGGAAGAGAACGTCGTATTGCCGTGTAGTGCATCGAAATCCATTAAAAGGTCGAGAAATGGCGCCACTTTGAAATTGAGGTTACACAAGTAAATTAATGCGTACTTGTTGGCTTTTTAAAAGCCAGTAACTCACTTTTCAACCTTTTCATCCCAAAAATGCACCTTTTTTCTCACACCTAGTGGAAAATGTACATCTTTCACTAAGCAAATCGTTGCGCCATACGTCAGGCAAAGTTGGTTTTTCGCGAAATTTTTTGAACTACTCCTCCCCACCCCACACCACCCTCATAAAATACCTAGAGATCAATTATTGGAAAGAAAGGCCAGAAAAGTCGTAAACTGTCATTTGCGCTTTCACGGAAACGGCAGAAACACGAGTTACTGGCTTTTAAAGCTAAAGGGCACACAAGATCTACGCTGTTTCCACAAAAGGAGCCCTAGAACCTAAAACCCCCTTTTGTGAAAACATGCTAGATCTTGTGTGCCTTTAGCTTTATAAGCCAGTAACTCGTGTTTTTGCCGTTTTCTTGAAACGGCAACTGACAGTTTACGACTTTTCTGGCCTTTCTATCCCATAATTTAATTGTGTGAGATCTATCCCATAATTTCTTTATTCGAGAGCTAGAGGTTAGGGTTAGGTTAGGAAAAGGCCATGTTCTGGTATTTTTACTGAAAATACAGCACAATTCCATCAATTAAACTTGATCTACAGGAAGAGAACGTCGTATTGCCGTGTAGTGCATCGAAATCCATTAAAAGGTCGAGAAATGGCGCCACTTTGAAATTGAGGTTACACAAGTAAATTAATGCGTACTTGTTGGCTTTTTAAAAGCCAGTAACTCACTTTTCAACCTTTTCATCCCAAAAATGCACCTTTTTTCTCACACCTAGTGGAAAATGTACATCTTTCACTAAGCAAATCGTTGCGCCATACGTCAGGCAAAGTTGGTTTTTCGCGAAATTTTTTGAACTACTCCTCCCCACCCCACACCACCCTCATAAAATACCTAGAGATCAATTATTGGAAAGAAAGGCCAGAAAAGTCGTAAACTGTCATTTGCGCTTTCACGGAAACGGCAGAAACACGAGTTACTGGCTTTTAAAGCTAAAGGGCACACAAGATCTACGCTGTTTCCACAAAAGGAGCCCTAGAACCTAAAACCCCCTTTTGTGAAAACATGCTAGATCTTGTGTGCCTTTAGCTTTATAAGCCAGTAACTCGTGTTTTTGCCGTTTTCTTGAAACGGCAACTGACAGTTTACGACTTTTCTGGCCTTTCTATCCCATAATTTAATTGTGTGAGATCTATCCCATAATTTCTTTATTCGAGAGCTAGAGGTTAGGGTTAGGTTAGGAAAAGGCCATGTTCTGGTATTTTTACTGAAAATACAGCACAATTCCATCAATTAAACTTGATCTACAGGAAGAGAACGTCGTATTGCCGTGTAGTGCATCGAAATCCATTAAAAGGTCGAGAAATGGCGCCACTTTGAAATTGAGGTTACACAAGTAAATTAATGCGTACTTGTTGGCTTTTTAAAAGCCAGTAACTCACTTTTCAACCTTTTCATCCCAAAAATGCACCTTTTTTCTCACACCTAGTGGAAAATGTACATCTTTCACTAAGCAAATCGTTGCGCCATACGTCAGGCAAAGTTGGTTTTTCGCGAAATTTTTTGAACTACTCCTCCCCACCCCACACCACCCTCATAAAATACCTAGAGATCAATTATTGGAAAGAAAGGCCAGAAAAGTCGTAAACTGTCATTTGCGCTTTCACGGAAACGGCAGAAACACGAGTTACTGGCTTTTAAAGCTAAAGGGCACACAAGATCTACGCTGTTTCCACAAAAGGAGCCCTAGAACCTAAAACCCCCTTTTGTGAAAACATGCTAGATCTTGTGTGCCTTTAGCTTTATAAGCCAGTAACTCGTGTTTTTGCCGTTTTCTTGAAACGGCAACTGACAGTTTACGACTTTTCTGGCCTTTCTATCCCATAATTTAATTGTGTGAGATCTATCCCATAATTTCTTTATTCGAGAGCTAGAGGTTAGGGTTAGGTTAGGAAAAGGCCATGTTCTGGTATTTTTACTGAAAATACAGCACAATTCCATCAATTAAACTTGATCTACAGGAAGAGAACGTCGTATTGCCGTGTAGTGCATCGAAATCCATTAAAAGGTCGAGAAATGGCGCCACTTTGAAATTGAGGTTACACAAGTAAATTAATGCGTACTTGTTGGCTTTTTAAAAGCCAGTAACTCACTTTTCAACCTTTTCATCCCAAAAATGCACCTTTTTTCTCACACCTAGTGGAAAATGTACATCTTTCACTAAGCAAATCGTTGCGCCATACGTCAGGCAAAGTTGGTTTTTCGCGAAATTTTTTGAACTACTCCTCCCCACCCCACACCACCCTCATAAAATACCTAGAGATCAATTATTGGAAAGAAAGGCCAGAAAAGTCGTAAACTGTCATTTGCGCTTTCACGGAAACGGCAGAAACACGAGTTACTGGCTTTTAAAGCTAAAGGGCACACAAGATCTACGCTGTTTCCACAAAAGGAGCCCTAGAACCTAAAACCCCCTTTTGTGAAAACATGCTAGATCTTGTGTGCCTTTAGCTTTATAAGCCAGTAACTCGTGTTTTTGCCGTTTTCTTGAAACGGCAACTGACAGTTTACGACTTTTCTGGCCTTTCTATCCCATAATTTAATTGTGTGAGATCTATCCCATAATTTCTTTATTCGAGAGCTAGAGGTTAGGGTTAGGTTAGGAAAAGGCCATGTTCTGGTATTTTTACTGAAAATACAGCACAATTCCATCAATTAAACTTGATCTACAGGAAGAGAACGTCGTATTGCCGTGTAGTGCATCGAAATCCATTAAAAGGTCGAGAAATGGCGCCACTTTGAAATTGAGGTTACACAAGTAAATTAATGCGTACTTGTTGGCTTTTTAAAAGCCAGTAACTCACTTTTCAACCTTTTCATCCCAAAAATGCACCTTTTTTCTCACACCTAGTGGAAAATGTACATCTTTCACTAAGCAAATCGTTGCGCCATACGTCAGGCAAAGTTGGTTTTTCGCGAAATTTTTTGAACTACTCCTCCCCACCCCACACCACCCTCATAAAATACCTAGAGATCAATTATTGGAAAGAAAGGCCAGAAAAGTCGTAAACTGTCATTTGCGCTTTCACGGAAACGGCAGAAACACGAGTTACTGGCTTTTAAAGCTAAAGGGCACACAAGATCTACGCTGTTTCCACAAAAGGAGCCCTAGAACCTAAAACCCCCTTTTGTGAAAACATGCTAGATCTTGTGTGCCTTTAGCTTTATAAGCCAGTAACTCGTGTTTTTGCCGTTTTCTTGAAACGGCAACTGACAGTTTACGACTTTTCTGGCCTTTCTATCCCATAATTTAATTGTGTGAGATCTATCCCATAATTTCTTTATTCGAGAGCTAGAGGTTAGGGTTAGGTTAGGAAAAGGCCATGTTCTGGTATTTTTACTGAAAATACAGCACAATTCCATCAATTAAACTTGATCTACAGGAAGAGAACGTCGTATTGCCGTGTAGTGCATCGAAATCCATTAAAAGGTCGAGAAATGGCGCCACTTTGAAATTGAGGTTACACAAGTAAATTAATGCGTACTTGTTGGCTTTTTAAAAGCCAGTAACTCACTTTTCAACCTTTTCATCCCAAAAATGCACCTTTTTTCTCACACCTAGTGGAAAATGTACATCTTTCACTAAGCAAATCGTTGCGCCATACGTCAGGCAAAGTTGGTTTTTCGCGAAATTTTTTGAACTACTCCTCCCCACCCCACACCACCCTCATAAAATACCTAGAGATCAATTATTGGAAAGAAAGGCCAGAAAAGTCGTAAACTGTCATTTGCGCTTTCACGGAAACGGCAGAAACACGAGTTACTGGCTTTTAAAGCTAAAGGGCACACAAGATCTACGCTGTTTCCACAAAAGGAGCCCTAGAACCTAAAACCCCCTTTTGTGAAAACATGCTAGATCTTGTGTGCCTTTAGCTTTATAAGCCAGTAACTCGTGTTTTTGCCGTTTTCTTGAAACGGCAACTGACAGTTTACGACTTTTCTGGCCTTTCTATCCCATAATTTAATTGTGTGAGATCTATCCCATAATTTCTTTATTCGAGAGCTAGAGGTTAGGGTTAGGTTAGGAAAAGGCCATGTTCTGGTATTTTTACTGAAAATACAGCACAATTCCATCAATTAAACTTGATCTACAGGAAGAGAACGTCGTATTGCCGTGTAGTGCATCGAAATCCATTAAAAGGTCGAGAAATGGCGCCACTTTGAAATTGAGGTTACACAAGTAAATTAATGCGTACTTGTTGGCTTTTTAAAAGCCAGTAACTCACTTTTCAACCTTTTCATCCCAAAAATGCACCTTTTTTCTCACACCTAGTGGAAAATGTACATCTTTCACTAAGCAAATCGTTGCGCCATACGTCAGGCAAAGTTGGTTTTTCGCGAAATTTTTTGAACTACTCCTCCCCACCCCACACCACCCTCATAAAATACCTAGAGATCAATTATTGGAAAGAAAGGCCAGAAAAGTCGTAAACTGTCATTTGCGCTTTCACGGAAACGGCAGAAACACGAGTTACTGGCTTTTAAAGCTAAAGGGCACACAAGATCTACGCTGTTTCCACAAAAGGAGCCCTAGAACCTAAAACCCCCTTTTGTGAAAACATGCTAGATCTTGTGTGCCTTTAGCTTTATAAGCCAGTAACTCGTGTTTTTGCCGTTTTCTTGAAACGGCAACTGACAGTTTACGACTTTTCTGGCCTTTCTATCCCATAATTTAATTGTGTGAGATCTATCCCATAATTTCTTTATTCGAGAGCTAGAGGTTAGGGTTAGGTTAGGAAAAGGCCATGTTCTGGTATTTTTACTGAAAATACAGCACAATTCCATCAATTAAACTTGATCTACAGGAAGAGAACGTCGTATTGCCGTGTAGTGCATCGAAATCCATTAAAAGGTCGAGAAATGGCGCCACTTTGAAATTGAGGTTACACAAGTAAATTAATGCGTACTTGTTGGCTTTTTAAAAGCCAGTAACTCACTTTTCAACCTTTTCATCCCAAAAATGCACCTTTTTTCTCACACCTAGTGGAAAATGTACATCTTTCACTAAGCAAATCGTTGCGCCATACGTCAGGCAAAGTTGGTTTTTCGCGAAATTTTTTGAACTACTCCTCCCCACCCCACACCACCCTCATAAAATACCTAGAGATCAATTATTGGAAAGAAAGGCCAGAAAAGTCGTAAACTGTCATTTGCGCTTTCACGGAAACGGCAGAAACACGAGTTACTGGCTTTTAAAGCTAAAGGGCACACAAGATCTACGCTGTTTCCACAAAAGGAGCCCTAGAACCTAAAACCCCCTTTTGTGAAAACATGCTAGATCTTGTGTGCCTTTAGCTTTATAAGCCAGTAACTCGTGTTTTTGCCGTTTTCTTGAAACGGCAACTGACAGTTTACGACTTTTCTGGCCTTTCTATCCCATAATTTAATTGTGTGAGATCTATCCCATAATTTCTTTATTCGAGAGCTAGAGGTTAGGGTTAGGTTAGGAAAAGGCCATGTTCTGGTATTTTTACTGAAAATACAGCACAATTCCATCAATTAAACTTGATCTACAGGAAGAGAACGTCGTATTGCCGTGTAGTGCATCGAAATCCATTAAAAGGTCGAGAAATGGCGCCACTTTGAAATTGAGGTTACACAAGTAAATTAATGCGTACTTGTTGGCTTTTTAAAAGCCAGTAACTCACTTTTCAACCTTTTCATCCCAAAAATGCACCTTTTTTCTCACACCTAGTGGAAAATGTACATCTTTCACTAAGCAAATCGTTGCGCCATACGTCAGGCAAAGTTGGTTTTTTGCGAAATTTTTTGAACTACTCCTCCCCACCCCACACCACCCTCATAAAATACCTAGAGATCAATTATTGGAAAGAAAGGCCAGAAAAGTCGTAAACTGTCATTTGCGCTTTCACGGAAACGGCAGAAACACGAGTTACTGGCTTTTAAAGCTAAAGGGCACACAAGATCTACGCTGTTTCCACAAAAGGAGCCCTAGAACCTAAAACCCCCTTTTGTGAAAACATGCTAGATCTTGTGTGCCTTTAGCTTTATAAGCCAGTAACTCGTGTTTTTGCCGTTTTCTTGAAACGGCAACTGACAGTTTACGACTTTTCTGGCCTTTCTATCCCATAATTTAATTGTGTGAGATCTATCCCATAATTTCTTTATTCGAGAGCTAGAGGTTAGGGTTAGGTTAGGAAAAGGCCATGTTCTGGTATTTTTACTGAAAATACAGCACAATTCCATCAATTAAACTTGATCTACAGGAAGAGAACGTCGTATTGCCGTGTAGTGCATCGAAATCCATTAAAAGGTCGAGAAATGGCGCCACTTTGAAATTGAGGTTACACAAGTAAATTAATGCGTACTTGTTGGCTTTTTAAAAGCCAGTAACTCACTTTTCAACCTTTTCATCCCAAAAATGCACCTTTTTTCTCACACCTAGTGGAAAATGTACATCTTTCACTAAGCAAATCGTTGCGCCATACGTCAGGCAAAGTTGGTTTTTCGCGAAATTTTTTGAACTACTCCTCCCCACCCCACACCACCCTCATAAAATACCTAGAGATCAATTATTGGAAAGAAAGGCCAGAAAAGTCGTAAACTGTCATTTGCGCTTTCACGGAAACGGCAGAAACACGAGTTACTGGCTTTTAAAGCTAAAGGGCACACAAGAATCTTGTGTGCCTTTAGCTTTATAAGCCAGTAACTCGTGTTTTTGCCGTTTTCTTGAAACGGCAACTGACAGTTTACGACTTTTCTGGCCTTTCTATCCCATAATTTAATTGTGTGAGATCTATCCCATAATTTCTTTATTCGAGAGCTAGAGGTTAGGGTTAGGTTAGGAAAAGGCCATGTTCTGGTATTTTTACTGAAAATACAGCACAATTCCATCAATTAAACTTGATCTACAGGAAGAGAACGTCGTATTGCCGTGTAGTGCATCGAAATCCATTAAAAGGTCGAGAAATGGCGCCACTTTGAAATTGAGGTTACACAAGTAAATTAATGCGTACTTGTTGGCTTTTTAAAAGCCAGTAACTCACTTTTCAACCTTTTCATCCCAAAAATGCACCTTTTTTCTCACACCTAGTGGAAAATGTACATCTTTCACTAAGCAAATCGTTGCGCCATACGTCAGGCAAAGTTGGTTTTTCGCGAAATTTTTTGAACTACTCCTCCCCACCCCACACCACCCTCATAAAATACCTAGAGATCAATTATTGGAAAGAAAGGCCAGAAAAGTCGTAAACTGTCATTTGCGCTTTCACGGAAACGGCAGAAACACGAGTTACTGGCTTTTAAAGCTAAAGGGCACACAAGATCTACGCTGTTTCCACAAAAGGAGCCCTAGAACCTAAAACCCCCTTTTGTGAAAACATGCTAGATCTTGTGTGCCTTTAGCTTTATAAGCCAGTAACTCGTGTTTTTGCCGTTTTCTTGAAACGGCAACTGACAGTTTACGACTTTTCTGGCCTTTCTATCCCATAATTTAATTGTGTGAGATCTATCCCATAATTTCTTTATTCGAGAGCTAGAGGTTAGGGTTAGGTTAGGAAAAGGCCATGTTCTGGTATTTTTACTGAAAATACAGCACAATTCCATCAATTAAACTTGATCTACAGGAAGAGAACGTCGTATTGCCGTGTAGTGCATCGAAATCCATTAAAAGGTCGAGAAATGGCGCCACTTTGAAATTGAGGTTACACAAGTAAATTAATGCGTACTTGTTGGCTTTTTAAAAGCCAGTAACTCACTTTTCAACCTTTTCATCCCAAAAATGCACCTTTTTTCTCACACCTAGTGGAAAATGTACATCTTTCACTAAGCAAATCGTTGCGCCATACGTCAGGCAAAGTTGGTTTTTCGCGAAATTTTTTGAACTACTCCTCCCCACCCCACACCACCCTCATAAAATACCTAGAGATCAATTATTGGAAAGAAAGGCCAGAAAAGTCGTAAACTGTCATTTGCGCTTTCACGGAAACGGCAGAAACACGAGTTACTGGCTTTTAAAGCTAAAGGGCACACAAGATCTACGCTGTTTCCACAAAAGGAGCCCTAGAACCTAAAACCCCCTTTTGTGAAAACATGCTAGATCTTGTGTGCCTTTAGCTTTATAAGCCAGTAACTCGTGTTTTTGCCGTTTTCTTGAAACGGCAACTGACAGTTTACGACTTTTCTGGCCTTTCTATCCCATAATTTAATTGTGTGAGATCTATCCCATAATTTCTTTATTCGAGAGCTAGAGGTTAGGGTTAGGTTAGGAAAAGGCCATGTTCTGGTATTTTTACTGAAAATACAGCACAATTCCATCAATTAAACTTGATCTACAGGAAGAGAACGTCGTATTGCCGTGTAGTGCATCGAAATCCATTAAAAGGTCGAGAAATGGCGCCACTTTGAAATTGAGGTTACACAAGTAAATTAATGCGTACTTGTTGGCTTTTTAAAAGCCAGTAACTCACTTTTCAACCTTTTCATCCCAAAAATGCACCTTTTTTCTCACACCTAGTGGAAAATGTACATCTTTCACTAAGCAAATCGTTGCGCCATACGTCAGGCAAAGTTGGTTTTTCGCGAAATTTTTTGAACTACTCCTCCCCACCCCACACCACCCTCATAAAATACCTAGAGATCAATTATTGGAAAGAAAGGCCAGAAAAGTCGTAAACTGTCATTTGCGCTTTCACGGAAACGGCAGAAACACGAGTTACTGGCTTTTAAAGCTAAAGGGCACACAAGATCTACGCTGTTTCCACAAAAGGAGCCCTAGAACCTAAAACCCCCTTTTGTGAAAACATGCTAGATCTTGTGTGCCTTTAGCTTTATAAGCCAGTAACTCGTGTTTTTGCCGTTTTCTTGAAACGGCAACTGACAGTTTACGACTTTTCTGGCCTTTCTATCCCATAATTTAATTGTGTGAGATCTATCCCATAATTTCTTTATTCGAGAGCTAGAGGTTAGGGTTAGGTTAGGAAAAGGCCATGTTCTGGTATTTTTACTGAAAATACAGCACAATTCCATCAATTAAACTTGATCTACAGGAAGAGAACGTCGTATTGCCGTGTAGTGCATCGAAATCCATTAAAAGGTCGAGAAATGGCGCCACTTTGAAATTGAGGTTACACAAGTAAATTAATGCGTACTTGTTGGCTTTTTAAAAGCCAGTAACTCACTTTTCAACCTTTTCATCCCAAAAATGCACCTTTTTTCTCACACCTAGTGGAAAATGTACATCTTTCACTAAGCAAATCGTTGCGCCATACGTCAGGCAAAGTTGGTTTTTCGCGAAATTTTTTGAACTACTCCTCCCCACCCCACACCACCCTCATAAAATACCTAGAGATCAATTATTGGAAAGAAAGGCCAGAAAAGTCGTAAACTGTCATTTGCGCTTTCACGGAAACGGCAGAAACACGAGTTACTGGCTTTTAAAGCTAAAGGGCACACAAGAATCTTGTGTGCCTTTAGCTTTATAAGCCAGTAACTCGTGTTTTTGCCGTTTTCTTGAAACGGCAACTGACAGTTTACGACTTTTCTGGCCTTTCTATCCCATAATTTAATTGTGTGAGATCTATCCCATAATTTCTTTATTCGAGAGCTAGAGGTTAGGGTTAGGTTAGGAAAAGGCCATGTTCTGGTATTTTTACTGAAAATACAGCACAATTCCATCAATTAAACTTGATCTACAGGAAGAGAACGTCGTATTGCCGTGTAGTGCATCGAAATCCATTAAAAGGTCGAGAAATGGCGCCACTTTGAAATTGAGGTTACACAAGTAAATTAATGCGTACTTGTTGGCTTTTTAAAAGCCAGTAACTCACTTTTCAACCTTTTCATCCCAAAAATGCACCTTTTTTCTCACACCTAGTGGAAAATGTACATCTTTCACTAAGCAAATCGTTGCGCCATACGTCAGGCAAAGTTGGTTTTTCGCGAAATTTTTTGAACTACTCCTCCCCACCCCACACCACCCTCATAAAATACCTAGAGATCAATTATTGGAAAGAAAGGCCAGAAAAGTCGTAAACTGTCATTTGCGCTTTCACGGAAACGGCAGAAACACGAGTTACTGGCTTTTAAAGCTAAAGGGCACACAAGATCTACGCTGTTTCCACAAAAGGAGCCCTAGAACCTAAAACCCCCTTTTGTGAAAACATGCTAGATCTTGTGTGCCTTTAGCTTTATAAGCCAGTAACTCGTGTTTTTGCCGTTTTCTTGAAACGGCAACTGACAGTTTACGACTTTTCTGGCCTTTCTATCCCATAATTTAATTGTGTGAGATCTATCCCATAATTTCTTTATTCGAGAGCTAGAGGTTAGGGTTAGGTTAGGAAAAGGCCATGTTCTGGTATTTTTACTGAAAATACAGCACAATTCCATCAATTAAACTTGATCTACAGGAAGAGAACGTCGTATTGCCGTGTAGTGCATCGAAATCCATTAAAAGGTCGAGAAATGGCGCCACTTTGAAATTGAGGTTACACAAGTAAATTAATGCGTACTTGTTGGCTTTTTAAAAGCCAGTAACTCACTTTTCAACCTTTTCATCCCAAAAATGCACCTTTTTTCTCACACCTAGTGGAAAATGTACATCTTTCACTAAGCAAATCGTTGCGCCATACGTCAGGCAAAGTTGGTTTTTCGCGAAATTTTTTGAACTACTCCTCCCCACCCCACACCACCCTCATAAAATACCTAGAGATCAATTATTGGAAAGAAAGGCCAGAAAAGTCGTAAACTGTCATTTGCGCTTTCACGGAAACGGCAGAAACACGAGTTACTGGCTTTTAAAGCTAAAGGGCACACAAGATATACGCTGTTTCCACAAAAGGAGCCCTAGAACCTAAAACCCCCTTTTGTGAAAACATGCTAGATCTTGTGTGCCTTTAGCTTTATAAGCCAGTAACTCGTGTTTTTGCCGTTTTCTTGAAACGGCAACTGACAGTTTACGACTTTTCTGGCCTTTCTATCCCATAATTTAATTGTGTGAGATCTATCCCATAATTTCTTTATTCGAGAGCTAGAGGTTAGGGTTAGGTTAGGAAAAGGCCATGTTCTGGTATTTTTACTGAAAATACAGCACAATTCCATCAATTAAACTTGATCTACAGGAAGAGAACGTCGTATTGCCGTGTAGTGCATCGAAATCCATTAAAAGGTCGAGAAATGGCGCCACTTTGAAATTGAGGTTACACAAGTAAATTAATGCGTACTTGTTGGCTTTTTAAAAGCCAGTAACTCACTTTTCAACCTTTTCATCCCAAAAATGCACCTTTTTTCTCACACCTAGTGGAAAATGTACATCTTTCACTAAGCAAATCGTTGCGCCATACGTCAGGCAAAGTTGGTTTTTCGCGAAATTTTTTGAACTACTCCTCCCCACCCCACACCACCCTCATAAAATACCTAGAGATCAATTATTGGAAAGAAAGGCCAGAAAAGTCGTAAACTGTCATTTGCGCTTTCACGGAAACGGCAGAAACACGAGTTACTGGCTTTTAAAGCTAAAGGGCACACAAGAATCTTGTGTGCCTTTAGCTTTATAAGCCAGTAACTCGTGTTTTTGCCGTTTTCTTGAAACGGCAACTGACAGTTTACGACTTTTCTGGCCTTTCTATCCCATAATTTAATTGTGTGAGATCTATCCCATAATTTCTTTATTCGAGAGCTAGAGGTTAGGGTTAGGTTAGGAAAAGGCCATGTTCTGGTATTTTTACTGAAAATACAGCACAATTCCATCAATTAAACTTGATCTACAGGAAGAGAACGTCGTATTGCCGTGTAGTGCATCGAAATCCATTAAAAGGTCGAGAAATGGCGCCACTTTGAAATTGAGGTTACACAAGTAAATTAATGCGTACTTGTTGGCTTTTTAAAAGCCAGTAACTCACTTTTCAACCTTTTCATCCCAAAAATGCACCTTTTTTCTCACACCTAGTGGAAAATGTACATCTTTCACTAAGCAAATCGTTGCGCCATACGTCAGGCAAAGTTGGTTTTTCGCGAAATTTTTTGAACTACTCCTCCCCACCCCACACCACCCTCATAAAATACCTAGAGATCAATTATTGGAAAGAAAGGCCAGAAAAGTCGTAAACTGTCATTTGCGCTTTCACGGAAACGGCAGAAACACGAGTTACTGGCTTTTAAAGCTAAAGGGCACACAAGAATCTTGTGTGCCTTTAGCTTTATAAGCCAGTAACTCGTGTTTTTGCCGTTTTCTTGAAACGGCAACTGACAGTTTACGACTTTTCTGGCCTTTCTATCCCATAATTTAATTGTGTGAGATCTATCCCATAATTTCTTTATTCGAGAGCTAGAGGTTAGGGTTAGGTTAGGAAAAGGCCATGTTCTGGTATTTTTACTGAAAATACAGCACAATTCCATCAATTAAACTTGATCTACAGGAAGAGAACGTCGTATTGCCGTGTAGTGCATCGAAATCCATTAAAAGGTCGAGAAATGGCGCCACTTTGAAATTGAGGTTACACAAGTAAATTAATGCGTACTTGTTGGCTTTTTAAAAGCCAGTAACTCACTTTTCAACCTTTTCATCCCAAAAATGCACCTTTTTTCTCACACCTAGTGGAAAATGTACATCTTTCACTAAGCAAATCGTTGCGCCATACGTCAGGCAAAGTTGGTTTTTCGCGAAATTTTTTGAACTACTCCTCCCCACCCCACACCACCCTCATAAAATACCTAGAGATCAATTATTGGAAAGAAAGGCCAGAAAAGTCGTAAACTGTCATTTGCGCTTTCACGGAAACGGCAGAAACACGAGTTACTGGCTTTTAAAGCTAAAGGGCACACAAGATCTACGCTGTTTCCACAAAAGGAGCCCTAGAACCTAAAACCCCCTTTTGTGAAAACATGCTAGATCTTGTGTGCCTTTAGCTTTATAAGCCAGTAACTCGTGTTTTTGCCGTTTTCTTGAAACGGCAACTGACAGTTTACGACTTTTCTGGCCTTTCTATCCCATAATTTAATTGTGTGAGATCTATCCCATAATTTCTTTATTCGAGAGCTAGAGGTTAGGGTTAGGTTAGGAAAAGGCCATGTTCTGGTATTTTTACTGAAAATACAGCACAATTCCATCAATTAAACTTGATCTACAGGAAGAGAACGTCGTATTGCCGTGTAGTGCATCGAAATCCATTAAAAGGTCGAGAAATGGCGCCACTTTGAAATTGAGGTTACACAAGTAAATTAATGCGTACTTGTTGGCTTTTTAAAAGCCAGTAACTCACTTTTCAACCTTTTCATCCCAAAAATGCACCTTTTTTCTCACACCTAGTGGAAAATGTACATCTTTCACTAAGCAAATCGTTGCGCCATACGTCAGGCAAAGTTGGTTTTTCGCGAAATTTTTTGAACTACTCCTCCCCACCCCACACCACCCTCATAAAATACCTAGAGATCAATTATTGGAAAGAAAGGCCAGAAAAGTCGTAAACTGTCATTTGCGCTTTCACGGAAACGGCAGAAACACGAGTTACTGGCTTTTAAAGCTAAAGGGCACACAAGATCTACGCTGTTTCCACAAAAGGAGCCCTAGAACCTAAAACCCCCTTTTGTGAAAACATGCTAGATCTTGTGTGCCTTTAGCTTTATAAGCCAGTAACTCGTGTTTTTGCCGTTTTCTTGAAACGGCAACTGACAGTTTACGACTTTTCTGGCCTTTCTATCCCATAATTTAATTGTGTGAGATCTATCCCATAATTTCTTTATTCGAGAGCTAGAGGTTAGGGTTAGGTTAGGAAAAGGCCATGTTCTGGTATTTTTACTGAAAATACAGCACAATTCCATCAATTAAACTTGATCTACAGGAAGAGAACGTCGTATTGCCGTGTAGTGCATCGAAATCCATTAAAAGGTCGAGAAATGGCGCCACTTTGAAATTGAGGTTACACAAGTAAATTAATGCGTACTTGTTGGCTTTTTAAAAGCCAGTAACTCACTTTTCAACCTTTTCATCCCAAAAATGCACCTTTTTTCTCACACCTAGTGGAAAATGTACATCTTTCACTAAGCAAATCGTTGCGCCATACGTCAGGCAAAGTTGGTTTTTCGCGAAATTTTTTGAACTACTCCTCCCCACCCCACACCACCCTCATAAAATACCTAGAGATCAATTATTGGAAAGAAAGGCCAGAAAAGTCGTAAACTGTCATTTGCGCTTTCACGGAAACGGCAGAAACACGAGTTACTGGCTTTTAAAGCTAAAGGGCACACAAGAATCTTGTGTGCCTTTAGCTTTATAAGCCAGTAACTCGTGTTTTTGCCGTTTTCTTGAAACGGCAACTGACAGTTTACGACTTTTCTGGCCTTTCTATCCCATAATTTAATTGTGTGAGATCTATCCCATAATTTCTTTATTCGAGAGCTAGAGGTTAGGGTTAGGTTAGGAAAAGGCCATGTTCTGGTATTTTTACTGAAAATACAGCACAATTCCATCAATTAAACTTGATCTACAGGAAGAGAACGTCGTATTGCCGTGTAGTGCATCGAAATCCATTAAAAGGTCGAGAAATGGCGCCACTTTGAAATTGAGGTTACACAAGTAAATTAATGCGTACTTGTTGGCTTTTTAAAAGCCAGTAACTCACTTTTCAACCTTTTCATCCCAAAAATGCACCTTTTTTCTCACACCTAGTGGAAAATGTACATCTTTCACTAAGCAAATCGTTGCGCCATACGTCAGGCAAAGTTGGTTTTTCGCGAAATTTTTTGAACTACTCCTCCCCACCCCACACCACCCTCATAAAATACCTAGAGATCAATTATTGGAAAGAAAGGCCAGAAAAGTCGTAAACTGTCATTTGCGCTTTCACGGAAACGGCAGAAACACGAGTTACTGGCTTTTAAAGCTAAAGGGCACACAAGAATCTTGTGTGCCTTTAGCTTTATAAGCCAGTAACTCGTGTTTTTGCCGTTTTCTTGAAACGGCAACTGACAGTTTACGACTTTTCTGGCCTTTCTATCCCATAATTTAATTGTGTGAGATCTATCCCATAATTTCTTTATTCGAGAGCTAGAGGTTAGGGTTAGGTTAGGAAAAGGCCATGTTCTGGTATTTTTACTGAAAATACAGCACAATTCCATCAATTAAACTTGATCTACAGGAAGAGAACGTCGTATTGCCGTGTAGTGCATCGAAATCCATTAAAAGGTCGAGAAATGGCGCCACTTTGAAATTGAGGTTACACAAGTAAATTAATGCGTACTTGTTGGCTTTTTAAAAGCCAGTAACTCACTTTTCAACCTTTTCATCCCAAAAATGCACCTTTTTTCTCACACCTAGTGGAAAATGTACATCTTTCACTAAGCAAATCGTTGCGCCATACGTCAGGCAAAGTTGGTTTTTCGCGAAATTTTTTGAACTACTCCTCCCCACCCCACACCACCCTCATAAAATACCTAGAGATCAATTATTGGAAAGAAAGGCCAGAAAAGTCGTAAACTGTCATTTGCGCTTTCACGGAAACGGCAGAAACACGAGTTACTGGCTTTTAAAGCTAAAGGGCACACAAGATCTACGCTGTTTCCACAAAAGGAGCCCTAGAACCTAAAACCCCCTTTTGTGAAAACATGCTAGATCTTGTGTGCCTTTAGCTTTATAAGCCAGTA